>CM076405.1:727536-973267 GCA_038363315.1 Mugilogobius chulae | reverse complement strand
TTCAAACCATTATCTGCTCCGTTAATTTTAAATGTTACAATATATTTGTTGCCTTTCAATAATTTTAGCAGACTTGTGTGACTATTTGCTTCGATTTAAAAAGGATTCAAGTCTGTCTTCATCTTATTACGTTAAGTGTTCAAAATAATAATAATTAAAAAAAAACGTTACATTGCTAGGTGCAAGCTTACCTCAATAACTTTAAAAAGAGAGATAAGGCTGCACATAGGGATGGGACGATATACAATATAATCGCTAATCGCGATAATTAAGGGCCGCAATTAAATAATCGTGGGTTTTTTCATAATCGTGATAATCGTAATCGCAATTAATCGCAATTAATCGCAATAAAAGCAGCAGGCGCGCACCTGTGGCTTCATAAGAGCATCTAAAATCTGACACTGTGAACCCAGTAAAGCTGTTTTATGGTTAAACAAAGAAAAGGTTCATGTGTTAAATTTAATTAATGACTCTGAGACAAAGTTAGTAGATTTTTGCTCAACATTGTAAACATTTGTTCACTTTGAATCATCAGTAACTATACTTAGACCAAAATACAATACCTAGTTGTTCAAACACATACATATTGGGCGCTTATAAATATTTCTGTGATTTTGAATCTGTGCACTTTACATTTAGTAAATTATCGTGATAATATCGTTAATCGCGATTATTTTGGTCACAATAATCGTGAGTGCAATTTTAATATCGTCCCATGCCTAGCTGCACAACACAACAGTACTCAAACTGTTTTGCATGACTTTTGCATGAGTTACTACATCAGTGTGGTCTGGAGGAGATCACTCTGTGGCTCTGCTTATGTCGACCTGAAACCCAGGCTGCTGTAGACAGAGGCCTTCAGTTCAGATCATCTGTAGCATTAGGTTTGGTGTCTCTCATCTTCCTCTGGACAAAACTTTATAGATTCTCTATGAAATTCAGCTCAGGTGAGTTTGTAGAGGGAGCAAACACAGTTACACTGTGGTCAGTGAGGCAGGTTTTGGTCTTTTTGTCTGCTCAAACATGAAATCAGAATCTTCACAAAACCTGTCTGCAGACACAAACATGCTGTGCTCTTAAAATGTCCTGTAGAACGTACTGTGACAGTGGGAATATACTCAGTGGACCAACAGCTTCAGATGATATGGTTTCTTAAGCGTATGAAGGTTTAGGAAACATTTACAGATGTTTGGACTTCACTGCATCTTCAGTGACACCAGAACTTTACCGTTTTCAACTGATTAAACTTGTGACGAAGCTGGTTTCATGTTTGAGCAGGACTTAAGTCATGTCCCACAGGCAAAGGGACCAAAAGCTGCTTCTCTGATCACAGTGTAACTGTGTTTGCTCGCTCTGTAAACTCACCTGAGCTGGACTTTATGGAAAATCTATGAAGTCTTGATCAGAAGATGATGAGAATCTCCAAACCCAACTCTCCAGATGATCTGCAGGTCTCTTTTACAGCAGCCTGGACTTCAGGTCGACCTGAGCAGAGCCACAGACTGATCTCCTCCAGACTCACCACACTGATGCAGTAACTCATGCAAAAGAAGACACAACTGGAGCATAGAAATAAACAGATTTTTCAGAAATCTGATTTTTCTTTTTAAAAAAAGTCATTGTTTGCAATTCTTGGGCAATATTCTAATTTAAATTTTTTACCCTTCTAAGCCAGAACAATCAAAATTTCAAACAATAAAGGCATGAATTATTTTAAATGTTTAATGTAACAGGAGTAAGATGTATGTTCTGCATGTGTATGTGAAGAATATGAAATTAAATTGTTAAACTTTTATGCTTTGTTAAATATTTTTGGTTTATTGTATTGTTATTTGTTTCAATAAACTGTATAAATGAAAACACATTTTGTTATGTATTTATTATTGTTATTATTATTTGCCATTTAAAACAATGGTTGAAAAGGGATTGAAACTGCTCTAGAAATGCTAAATATTTTAGTGTTGAATCAATGTCATTTCAATATAAAGCATAGTTAAATCAATGTTGAATCAATGTAATTTCAATATAAAACATGGTTGAATCTATGTTGAATCAATGTAATTTCAATATAAAACATGGTTGAATCAATATCACTTCAATATAAAAGCATAGTTGAATCTATGTTGAATCAATGTTATTTCAATATAAAGCATAGTTGAATCTATGTTGAATCAATGTTATTTCAATATAAAGCATAGTTGAATCTATGTCTACAAAGCGTTAAAACTTCAACACTGATTTAAGGTTGATTATTACATTGATTCACTGTTAAAAATAGGTGGAAAATTTACGTCTTTTCAATGTTGATCATAACGAGCGCTTTCAATTGTGATTCAACGTTAGGACATCAACGTTGATTCAATGTCCTTTTGCTATCTGGGATTATAGGCCTGCTTCTTTTCATGTTCAAAAAGAATGTGCTGTGAATCTCCCAGACCATAGTTTTAATATTTACAACGTGTCTTATAATGTCTTAGGTCAGAGTCTGCACTGCTAAAAGAGTTCATTTTTTATATTTGGAAATAACAGACATGCGTAGATCTTTGCTAAATACAGGTCTATGCAATTTTATTTAGCCTTTTGCTTTATTACTTTTCATCTGGAAAATGTCCCTCGTAAACACGCTTTGTCCCACTTAAACAGAGGCGATGTCCCTCTTTTGGTTGGTTTACATCTGGTCGCCCTACACATAAGTCAAACACAATGATCAGGATCAGAGCGTCACCTATAGGTAGTGATGGCAAAGCGAAGCCCCATGAAGCAGCAAAACGTTTGAACCAAATGTTTCGAAGTTCCGAAACATGATTCGAAAAGCAGTGACCTCTAGTGGTGAAGTGTCATTATAAGATTCACGTCTGCGTGTGTGACATGGATGACTTTCTGTTTGTAAAATAAAAAGTTTAATAAAGCTATAGAATATTATTTGTTGACAACTCAATAATTGTTTAATTCCAAATAAAATAAGTTCACATAAGCTGTTAAGACTATAATTTGGTGCAAATAATCTTGGTTTTATAAACATGTTTATATTTTCCCTTAAAATAAAAAGTAAATTAACTCTGTGTTTCTGTGTACATGTGACTGATGCATTGATTTAAAAACATAAGCCTTTCATAAGTATGTCTGCTAATATCTGCAACAAATGCACTAATGCAGAAATATTATTGAATTATTCCTATTGATGGATGCTTTTCTAATTATCTTTTCAAACCCTACCTGGCAAACGCATGCGCTTCGAAGCTTCGGAACTGTTTTGAAACGCCCGTTTCATTTGGCCCATCACTACCATAGGAATGCACAAACTTACAGAGACATCTGACTCTGCCATTCAAAAGTTGTGGCACTTTTCAAATGGGGAGAGTAGGAGACTGGCCAGTGGTCTGGAGGGAAAAATGCAACATTAGGAGGTTGCGGGCCGATGGCGGGCGCGTCGTAGGGCGGTTGCGCGACTGTCGAGAGCCATCGTCGCCGCTTTAGCGGCTTTAATTAGTATTGTGACTCTATAAATGTATTTACCAGTGATAGGGCAGTTTATCGAGCTGTTCCATGGCTCTTTTGTTCTCCTTTTTCACGTTGTTTGTGCTAATGCTAACTCTGTGCTAATGCTAACTTCTCTGTGGACGTTTGGCTCGTCTCGCTGTAAACGTAAAGTTTTGTCGTTCTGTCCCGAGCTCTAAAAACTGTACAAATAAACTATCGAACATAAGACACAGCAAGAAAACAAAGCAGCGGCCTTATTCCTCTTTTATAACTCACCTCTTTCACAGACGCAGACTTTCAGAGGAAATGGCGATGTTCTTGTTGTTTTCCAGCAGAGTTACGGGCTGGTGACTGCTGCCTCCTACTGTTCAGACGTTTAAACACATTTAAAAGCTCATAACAACTGCTGAACTTTACTCTATTTTTAACAATTAACACCTCAGTATTTCTTTTATCTCCCTTTTGACGAAGCTTCCATGCACTATATGTTGTTTAAACGAAACCTATTAGCCAGTTTGTTTGTTTTTTTTTATTTTAGCTTATTCTTTTTTGCTCTGTTTTACATTTTCCTATAAAGTTTTTAGTTTTACTGTCAATAACAAACAAAAAGTAAAGCACATTTTTTGTCTAGTTATTTGTTTATTATTTAATTACTTAATTCTTATTGTTACATTTGTTTTAGGGCAATGAGGTTATACAGGTGGCAGTGTAACAGAGCCTGGGTGGGCTATGGTTATTTACCAGTGGATAGGATGATTTGGTCTTGTCATGATATACTTGTTGTTTGCCTTCCAAGTGGAATAAAACCTTTTTGATTGTAATTTTGAACAGACTTATTTTGTACCAGTGAATAAAAAACAGAGCCCAGTGATATTGGTCTTAAGTTTTTCTTTTTTGTTTTTGCATCAATCTGAATAACTTCTGGTCTTTCGATTGTATCTTTTGACAACAGATCTATTGTTCAGGAAAAAAACTTACTAAGAGCTCAAGTGTTATTGTGGTCTTCCTTGGTTTATTACCCAAATCCGATTTCTGTCTACACCTACTGCAACCATGTTCTCACAGTGTCTCAATCATTAGTTTACTCACAGCTGTATTTGGACTGATTCCTACATGTTTCAGCAACCGTAATCAGAAATAGTATATGGTTTGATTCTGTTTTAGACCTTGTTTGGTTCTGGTTTAGATCTGGTTTAATGCTGAGATACTCCAGGTTCAGATTTGGTTATTAATAATAATAATAATAATAATAATAATAATATTATAATAATAATTTTAATATATAATAATAGCGATACATTTTATTATAGCCCACTCAAAGACGCTTACAGACAAAGGCAGTTAAACAAAGGTACAATACATAAAAACAGTGAGAAAATAAAACATTAGTCAAACATTAAAATCAGATTTAAACAGATGAGTCTTGACATTTTTCTAAAAGTGGTGAGGTCAGTGCAGTCCTGTCCAGAGGGTGGGGGCAGTGATGGAGAAGGCTCTGTCGCCCAGGTTTGGAGCTTGGCCCACGGAACAGCCTCAGAGACCAGCTCCATGAGGTGGTTGGCTCGGTCAGGGTCTTAGCTGGAGGAGCAGGTGCAGTTGGAGGTGGAAATCCAAGTGAGAGAACAGACACAGGTCCAAGTGGATCAGATGAAACTTCTGTTGTTTCAGTCGGTGAGAAGGCCGTCCCCTCAAAATATTTCTCTGGAAAATTTGCTGCTGCAGAAGTTTTTCAGATGTCCAAAGCTAGCAAAGTTAGCATTCATAGCTTCATGTCCCATCTCCATAACAAGACAAACAACTCAATTCACAAAATCCTTAAGTCTGTTGAACATCTCAAGGTGGTTGAAATCCCAAGATGCAAAGTATTTTCACTGGAAGATCTTCTGCTTCAGGTGTTAAAGTCTGCCATTTCAGAGGTCCAAAGTTAGCATAGCATGAGCATTTGCTTGGTATCCATGGTTACCAGATAAAGACGTCTCCTTTGCTCAAATCTGACTGTACTTAGCTCAAGTCTGTTGAATATCAGAAGCTACACTTCTCAGTTGGTTGAAGTCCAAACTTGTCCTGATAAAAAGTGAGCTGAAAATCAAATAGTTTCAAAAATTGCTCCTTGTTTTAGAGACACAGCCAGGAGAGCTGTTGATGTTGTTTATTGGCAATAAAAACATTGTCTGAATATTTGACACAGCCTCATGTCAAAAGTGACGTATTGTGCAACTGCCCGGCCCAGAAGCCGTGGTCCTCGATAAAATCTGGTCGTCTGTAAAATAGAGTTGAATAGCCCTTCCATAGAGCGTCCATAGCTGCAGTACCGCGGCGGGCCCCGAAGCTCCTTGTCGCTGTGACCCGGGTCTCGCTGCCTCTTTCCCGGAAACAGCGCACTCTGACCCGGCGTGCGAGTGTACAATTGGCCCGTGGCGTGTAGCGGCTACAAGGGAAATCAATAAGTAACTAAAGTCAAATATATTGTTGATAAAAAACAAAATAGTCTTTACTGTATGGATACTGCTTAAGAAACACTGAACCTATAAAACAGATTGTTAAGTATGATTATTGTAAAAGAATTTGCATCAAGAGTTGAACGTGAGTCTGAAATTGCTGTTTTGTGACGACTCTTGTCCAGCTGTGATTGATATAAACTAAATGACTCTACACTGGTCTTCACTTCTCAGTCTGGACTCTCTGAAGCCTGATCTCCAGCTTTTTGAGTCTGACTTTGGGTTCACATGATCCAGCCTCAGCAGCTCTGTCTCCTTTAGTTTGTTCAGCTTCAGATGAGCAGGTTTTCTGACAGTCCTCCTTCAGAGCTGCTGCTTTTCTTTTCATAACAGCAGGTTTTCACATGTCGCTGATGATTCGACTGATATCCAAAAGTCTTTCCACACTTTTCACAGGCAAATATCTTCTCTCCAGTGTGAATCTGACGATGCACTGTGAGGTGTGATAACTGTCTAAATGTTTTACTGCAGTATTCACACACGTATGGCTTTTCTCCAGTGTGGATTCTCATATGAACATTAAGGCTGCTTGAATGTGTAAACTCTTTCTCACATTGATCACATTTAAATGGTTTCTCTCCAGTGTGGACTCTCATGTGATATTTCAGGCTATTTGAGTGTGTAAACTCTTTCTCACACTGGTCACATTTAAATGGTTTCTCTCCAGTGTGGACTCTGGTGTGTTTTTTGAGATTTCCTGCTGTAGAAAAACTGCTCCCACACAGTTCACACTTGTGTGGTTTCTCTTTAGTGTGGATTCTCATATGAACAGTAAGGTCGCCTGAACATGTAAACCGTTTCCCACATTGGCTACATTCAAATGGTTTCTCTCCAGTGTGGACTCTCATATGTTCTGTTAAATTGCTTGACTCTGAAAATGTTTTCTCACAAACATCACAGCTGAATGGTTTTTCTCCAGTGTGGATTCTGATATGTCTTTTCAGACTTCCTGCTCTAGAAAACCTTTTCTCACACTGTTGACACTTGTATGGTTTTTCTCCTGTGTGAGTTCTGTAGTGACGTTTGAGGTCAGAAGCAAAAGGACATGTCTTTCCACAGCGGTCACAGGTGAAGCTCATTCTGCTGATGGACTTTGTAGATCTGCCATAAACACAAAGACAAGACAAGGAACATTATTATAAGAAAAAATAACTGGAAAAAAACTGAAAAGTGAATTTATTTTCACTGGAGAAAGTGTTTTTACAGAAAATAAATCAGTTATGATGGATGGATAAATAGTTTGTAAGTAAAATAAGTTTTCTGCCCTGACTTTGGACGAGAACCTACAACATCAAAACAGTCTGAACTAGGGTTGTCAAAAAAATCTATTCCCCGATATTAATCGATACTAAAACTGGTATCAATAGGGGAAAGTGGGGTGAGATGTGCCAGTTATTACTTACCATAACTTTAAAGTAAGACCATGATAGTAATTCTTCAAACTATCATAAGAACACATAATAGGGGTTATGCACTAACGTCTTCCGCACTCAGATAGACATAGGCCGCTACATCCGGTGGCGTCGTTGCCATAGTGACAAAGTTGTTTACTCCAAAGGCGATGGACATCACACAAGGTTTTTTGTACAAGTCCTGAAGCAATTCTCTTAGAAAAAAACGTTTTCCTTTGTCATCTGTTGTAGACGCAGCGACGGCTGTAACAGCAGGAAAAGTGCCGCTTCTGGACCAGGTTTTCATGAGGAAAAGTTGTAAAAGTGAGCGAACAGTGCGAGCTCCACGCATACGGAGGTTTTCACATGAAAAAATAATAAAAGTGAGAACTACGCGCACAGACCGAGACTCGCTGCTCATGAGCCCGGGCAGAGGTGCTTTGGGTCGTGAACAAGTGAACACACATCGCTCGGTGTTACTAGACAGCTCCCGGCCCACGGCGCCTCTGCCCGGGCTTATTAGCACAGTGAATCTCGGCAGGTGCGCGGAGCTCGCGTAGTCCGCTCACTTTTACAACTTCTCATTATGAAAACCAAGCGGAACTTTTCCTGCAATTACAGCCGTCACTACGTCTACAACAGATGACAAAAGAGAACTTTTTTTCTAAGAGCATTGCTTCAGGACTCGTCTGATGTACATCGCCTTTGGAGTAAACAGCTTTGTCACTATGGCAACGACGCCACCGGATGTTGTGGCCTATGTCAATCTGAGACCGGAAAGACGTTAGTGCATAACCCCTATTCAGGATGTGGTGCACATCTGGAAACAATCATTTTTGATTTAAAATATAGTATTTCAGAAATACAGCTTTTTGAAAAAAAAGTTTTCATTTGGGACAACTTGCCCCTGGTGAGGGGGAAGTTGTGCCTTTGGACAGATAGCATTGGGTTAATGTGTCATATATTGTGTGAGTAAAATAGCATATTTTATTCACAGAAACAAATGATTTATACAAGTTAAACAAATTATTTATAAATGTTTCACTTCAATTTTAAGCTAAACCTAAAGTCACTTTAAAAACAGTCAACATTAAAGAATAAACAAAGCTGAGCACAACATGAATATTTCTGCTCAGAACTAAATACCAAACTTGATTGACTGGCAAAGCCAGTTCTCTTGAATCCTGGTCTTGTTTCCAAGTTTTTTCATCTGTGTTTGGTATAAAATTAAGATTTAGATAGTTTTAGTGACAAAATTACCACAAAACAAAATATTTTCAATTATTCATTAATGAGGTGCCAGTGGCACAACTTAACCCAGGCTCTTTGGCACAAATCACCCCAATCCTACTCTTTTGGAAAAAAGGCATCATCATCTTTAAGTTTTGCGTAAACATCATGTCAGATCTATAGATTCAAAGTGTAGCTTACCAAAACACTAACACGTGTGATATAGTTACAAACCTGCCTATAACTGTTCGGACACAACAATCAAAAAACCTTGACCATAGAAATTTTACTTTGAAGGGCAAAAATTAGTTTTTTCTATGTAAATGCCCTGAGTTTTCATGCAATCAGACTCCCATCTTCATAGGATGAGTGAAATGACTAAGTCTTCAATAAGGTGTGGTCACATGACTAATTTCTTCTTTGGTTCTTTAGAAACAGGGGGGGGCACAACTTCCCCACTGGCACAAATCACCCCACTTTACCCTACTCGATACTCGTTTGAACAAGAATCGATATTTTAAGCCCCGCCTCCTTCTTTTCTCATTGGAGATGGAAATGATGACACTATCAAATATTGTAAATACAGTCTATGTGTCTGATCATAGAACAAATCCCAGTCTTAATGTAAAGGTTCATGAATCAAGTTAATAATAAATAATACATTAAAATACTATTATTTTAATCATATCAAAAAGAAAAAATAAATTAAAAAATCATAATTAAAAAGTAAAAATACTATCATAAGAAAAAAAATTAAAGTTGGCACTATGGTATCGAAATCGGTATCGAGTTTTTTTTCAAGTATCAAATTGAGTTTGAAATTTGAATATCGTGACAACACTAGTCTGAACCAAAGCTCATTCGTACAAATATTTACAACAGTAAGAACTTATCATGTGCTTTGATTTTAACAAACTATCACACCAAACTCGGAAAACTTCACTCAAGCTTCCTTCTAGCAATTATTCTAAAAAAAAAATAAAAAACACGAGTGGAGTTGTGTTTTGTGTGATTCACGCACGAGTAACAAGAATGAAAAATGAAATAAAGGAAAAGAGATGCAAATACAAATTTAAACTCCAAAACTGATTCAATTCTCTGGACCAACCGTTTACATTATGTGTCTGAAATAGAGCACTGTACCATTTAATATAAATGAAAACTACGTCTTTGTGACATCACTGGTCGCTACACTGCTAAAGTACTGTACTTAGATTGTAATATAATTACTAGGGGTGTTGGAAAAAAGAGATTCTTAGAGGATGGCGATTCTGTGTTGTAATGATTCTGGATCGATTCAAAATGATCCAAAATTTACATCAGTGTTTAAAAACGCTAAAATAGCTCCTATGACACGATTTACATCGTCAGAAAACTGGTAAAAGACTGTGTGAGTTTAAACATATTTAGTATAATATCTTGAGTTTAACTCTTTGTGTCAGAATTTCAACTAGATACTTATGCAATGGCTGAAGCCATTGCGAGTGACTGCTTTTGATACGAAGGGGTTCGACACAAACTCTGCTACAACAGGCAGAAACTGAAAAATCGCCTAAGACTCAAAACTGAAAAGAAACGAAACAGTACAATAAAAAGTATCAGCAACAATCATTCAGAAATAACAGATATTTGACTGTAAAAATTAAATAATACTGCAAAAGTACAAGGAATACAAGTACTGCAAATAAAACCAAAACTGATACAGTTGCAATAAAAACAAAGCTGCAAGAAATTGCTTGTAAAAGTACAAAAGAAAAAAAAAATACAACTGCCAGAATATTCCCATTATAATTAATAGTAAAAGTTCTATATTGAGCTTTAATTTTTACAAAAACTACAAAAGTTACACATATATAAACACAATCTGAAACTAGAGATGCAATAAGGTTTTTGTGTTTTGTTTTACAGTGCTTTTATTTTGAAAATCCCAAAAACGTTGTTTTACAGTGCTTTTATTGTGAAAAGTCCAAAAACATTGTTTTACAGTGCTTTTATTGTGAAAATCCCAAAAACGTTGTTTTACAGTGCTTTTATTGTGAAAATCCCAAAAACATTGTTTTACAGTGCTTTTATTGGGAAAGTCCAAAAACGTTGTTTTACAGTGCTTTTATTGTGAAAAGTCCAAAAACTTAGTTTTACTGTGCTTTTATTTTGAAAATCCCAAAAAACATTGTCTTTTACAGTGCTTTTATTGTGAAAAGTCCAAAAACGTTGTTTTACAGTGCTTTTATTGTGAAAAGTCCAAAAACGTTGTTTTACAGTGCTTTTATTGTGAAAACCAAAAACGTTGTTTTACAGTGCTTTTATTGTGAAAATCCCAAAAACGTTGTTTTACAGTGCTTTTATTGTGAAAAGTCCAAAAACTTTTACAGTGCTTTTATTGTGAAAAAAACGTTGTTTTGCTTTTAAAAGTCCAAAAACGTTGTTTTACAGTGCTTTTATTGTGAAAAGTCCAAAAACGTTGTTTTACAGTGCTTTTTTGTGAAAATCCAAAAACGTTGTTTTACAGTGCTTTTATGTGAAAAGTCCAAAAACGTTGTTTTACAGTGCTTTTATTGTGAAAAACCCAAAAATGTTGTTTTACAGTGCTTTTATTGTGAAAAGTCCAAAAATGTTTTTTTACAGTGTTTTTATTGTGAAAAGTCCAAAAATGTTGTTTTACAGTGCTTTTATTGTGAAAAGTCCAAAAACGTTGTTTTACAGTGCTTTTATTGTGAAAATCTGGAAAACATTGTTTTACAGTGCTTTTATTGTGAAAAGTCCAAAAACGTTGTTTTACAGTGCTTTTATTGTGAAAATCTGGAAAACATTGTTTTACAGTGGTTTTATTGTGAAAAGTCCAAAAACATTGTTTTACAGTGCTTTTATTGTGAAAAGTCCAAAAACAATGTTTTACAGTGCTTTTATTGTGAAAAGTCCAAAAACGTTGTTTTACCAGTGCTTTTATTGTGAAAAACCCAAAAATGTTGTTTTACAGTGCTTTTATTGTGAAAAGTCCAAAAATGTTTTTTTTACAGTGCTTTTATTGTGAAAAGTCCAAAAACGTTGTTTTAGAGTGCTTTCACTTAGAAAATTCCAAAAACGTTGTTTTACAGTGCTTTTATTGTGAAAAGTCCAAAAATGTTGTTTTACAGTGCTTTTATTGTGAAAATCTGGAAAACATTGTTTTACAGTGCTTTTATTGTGAAAAACCCAAAAAGGTTGTTTTACAGTGCTTTTATTGTGAAAAGTCCAAAAATGTTGTTTTACAGTGCTTTTATTGTGAAAAGTCCAAAAATGTTTTTTACAGTGCTTTTATTGTGAAAAGTCTTGTTTTACAGTGCTTTTATTGTGAAAAGTCCAAAAACGTTGTTTTACAGTGCTTTTATTGTGAAAAGTCCAAAAACATTGTTTTACAGTGCTTTTATTGTGAAAATCCCCAAAACGTCGTTTTACAGTGCTTTAATGTGAAAAGTCCAAAAACGTTGTTTAACAGTGCTTTTATTGTGAAAATCCCAAAAACATTGTTTTACAGTGCTTTTTTTGTGAAAAGTCCAAAAATGTTGTTTTAGAGTGCTTTCACTGTGTAAATCCCAAAAACGTTGTTTTACAGTGCTTTTATTGTGAATATCTGGAAAACACTGTTTTACAGTGCTTTTGTTGTGAAAATCTGGAAAACGGTTTCCTGTATTTCTGCTGTAGTAGTTTTACTGCATTAGTCCTGGAGTCTGGCCTGAGTGACTGTGAAACACACAAAGTACAAAACCAGAGGTTTCAGAAGAGGCATAAACCTGCTCAAAGAACAACTTATGAAAAAATCCTATTAATTCGAATAGGAAATGAAAAGTACTACAAAGTACTGCAAAGTATTTCAAATTACTTCAAAAATTACAAGTAGTATAAGTGATTGTATAATTCACACAACTTCACAAACTGAACAAATGTAGAAACATGTAAAAGAAAGTTACAAACCTGCAAAATGTTCAGTCTATGATAAAGTTCTATTTAAATGAATAGAAAGTCTAAAAGTACTACAAAGTACAAGTACTGCAAATGCTATTGTGTGTAGAAGTACCAAAAGTAATGCGAGGAGTCGCCCCGTCACACAGAACATGAAAAAGGCAGAAAGATTTTTATTCACAAAAAAATATAACTTGTGAAAGCAAAAACATTTTCTATTAAAGTCAATGGAACAGGTACAAGTACTACAAAGTACTACAAATACTGCAAAAGTACAAGAGATACAAGTACTGCAAGCAAAGCCACAACTGATACAGCTGCAATAAATACAAAGCTGCAAAAAAAAGGCTGCAAAAGAACAAAAGACACAAAAAGTACAACTGCTAAAATATTCCCATTAGAAATTAATGGAAAGTCTAAAAGTACTACAAAGTACAAGTACTGCAAATACCGCAGTGTGTAGAAGAACCAAAAGTAATTCGAGGAGTCGCCCCGTCATACAGAACATGAAAAAGGCAGAAAAAATTTTAATTCACAAAAAAAGTAACTTGTGAAAGCAACAACATTTTCTATTAAAGTCAATGGAACAGGTACAAGTACTACAAAGTACTACAAGTACTGCAAAAGTACAAGAGATACAAGTACTGCAAGCAAAGACACGACTCCTACAGCTGCAATAAATACAAAGCTGCAAAACATTGGCTGCAAAAGGACAAAAGACAACTGCTAAAATATTCCTATTAGAAATGAATGGAAAGTGTAGAAGTACTACAAAGTACAAGTACTGCAAATACTATAGTGTGTAGAGGTACCAAAAGTAATGCAAGGACTCGACCCGTCAAACAGAACATGAAAAAGGCAGAAAAATTTAAATTCACAAAAAATTGAACTTGCGAAAGCAAAAACATTTTCTATTAAAGTCAATGGAACAAGTGTAAGTACTACAAAGTACTACAAATACTGCAAAAGTACAAGAAATACAAGTGCTGCAAGCAAAGCCACAACTGATAGAGCTGCAATAAATACAAAGCTGCAAAACCTTGGCTGCAAAAGAGCAAAAGACACAAAAAACACAACTGCCAAAAAATCCCCATTAGAAATGAATGGAAAGTCTAAAAGTACTACAAAGTACAAGTACTGCTAATACTACAATGTGTAGAAGTACCAAAAGTAATGCGAGGAGTCGCCTTGTCATACAGAATATACGAAAGCTGAAAAATGAAAATTCACAAAAAAGTGGAACTTCTGAAAGCAAAAACATTTTCTATTAAAGTCAATGGAAAAAGTACAAGTACTACAAAGTACTACAAATACTGCAAAAGTACAAGAGATACAAGTACTGCAATTAAAGCCACAACTGATAGAGCTGCAATAAATACAAAGCTGCAAAAAAATTGCTGCAAAAAGACAAAAGACACAAAAAACACAACTGCCAAAATTTTCCCATTATATTTGATAGAAAAAATTCCACATTGAGCTTTAATTTTTACAAAAACTACAAAAGTTACGAATACCAAAGTAATAGCAAGAATCACACCTACAAACCAAACACAAAAAAGTTAGAATGATAAAATTTGACACAAAATGCGACCTGTGAAAAACAAAAAAAAAAAAAAAAAAAAAAAAAAAAAAAAAAAAAAAAAAAAAAAAAAAAAAAAAAAAAAAAAAAAAAAAAAAAAAAAAAAAAAAAAAAAAAAAAAAAAAAAAAAAAAAAAAAAAAAAAAAAAAAAAAAAAAAAAAAAAAAAAAAAAAAAAAAAAAAAATTAGAATGATAAAATTTGAAACAAAAAAATAAAAAAAAAATGTGAACGTGAAAGTAAATTGGATAGTTACTGAAGTTGTGAATGTTAATTGTAGACTGAATAAATGTTTAAGTTGTATGGTAATGAAACTGCTATAATGCGAAATGACTAATTTTTGAAAAAATAAAATTCATTTCATGAAATGAAAAAATAAAAGCATAATGTAAAAATAATACAATAATAATAAAAGAACAAACAGATAAATTGAAATTGAAAGTATCGAAATGAAACAAGAAAAAAAAAAAAGGATTAAAAAAAAAAAAAAACAAAAAAATATACTGGTGACACACGAGATCAATAATAAAATATAAAGAACTACAAGAGCAAATAGTGACTGCGTAATACAAATTACGCAGTCACTCAATAAATCTTTGTGTTGGGGCGGCCTCTTTTTCTCTCTCTGCGCAGGAGCGAGGGGAACACACCACTGACCTATATAAACACTCTGACTCACACACACACGTAGCACACAAACAGCAGGAGATTTACCTGAGGTAGCGCTACTTTACATCTATGTACTCCATGATTTGTTCTGTGTTGTTGTTGTTAGCATTGGAGAACAGCTAACGTGCTAACTACAGTCACAACTTGTCTGCATTAAAGGTGGAGCGGCTGATTTACAGAGCAAACATGATTAAGGTTTTAAATCTGGCAACTTCCTCTCATAAATCCTTTGACACACAGTTAATATCAATATGCATTAATATGTGGTTGCAATTTATGTCAAAAACCCTCCTTTAAAAAAAAACAGAGTGAAACTGGAGAGGACCACCCAAGCTCAGCCAATCAGAGAGCTGCTTTTGGCTCCTGATTAGAACTAAAATTCTTGGCCAGCAGGGGCGCAATGAATGCTCAAAAATCCATTTAAAAATCTCTAACACGCACACGCTCTGTTGGATCAACTTGAAATTTGAATCACTTATAGACTGGATAGTCCTGTTTACACACATAAGTAGGGTGACCAGATGACCCGCTTTGTGTGGGACTGCACAGGATTTTCAACCCAGATCCCACGTCACGCAAATTGGATCTGTGTCCCGCATTTACAAAGAAGGCACGGCAGCAGACGCGGCTCGTGCACCGCTTTAGTTCATAAACGTGTTCACCACAGTGTCACTGCATGTGATGAGAACGGACGAGATGTGACAAGTGCGCGCAGCCACCGGAGCAAAGCTGCACAAAGCGGCCGCAGGGAGACCGCCTAGGCCAGAGCACATGAACTCACCTCTGCTCTTCTCTGAGGAGAGGCTGCGCCTGACGTCTCCTTTGCCTTGTTTTATGACACTGTAGCGTCAGTAACCGCTGTTTAATCCAGAATATTTCAGAACTTTAACAAGTTTCTCGGATATTTGCACGTCAAGTTTCCAATAACAACTCAACGTTTCTTGTGCTTTTTGTAAAATAAGACCATCTGCATTTACTCACTATAAAGAGAATCTTATTTTGAAAAGGTCAAACACTGACAGAATCCAGACTGTAATGACAAACTGATCAATCATGTTTTAAGAGGAGCACAATTGTGGCTTGGGTTTGGATTTGTAAGTGAAGAGTTATAAACTTTTAACTAAACTGATACATAATCATGGTTAAAACACAATGTAGTAATATTATAGGCCTGCTTCTTTTCATGTTCAAAAAGAATGTGCTGTGAATCTCCCAGACCATAGTTTTAATATTTACAACGTGTCTTATAATGTCAGGTCAGAGTCTGCACTGCTAAAAGAGTTCATTTTTTAATATTTGGAAATAACAGACATGCGTAGATCTTTGCTAAATACAGGTCTATGCAATTTTATTTAGCCTTTTGCTTTATTACTTTTCATCTGGAAAATGTCCCTCGTAAACACGCTTTGTCCCACTTAAACAGAGGCGATGTCCCTGTTTTGGTTGGTTTACATCTGGTCGCCCTACACATAAGTCAAACACAATGATCAGGATCAGAGCGTCACCTATAGGAATGCACAAACTTACAGAGACATCTGACTCTGCCATTCAAAAGTTGTGGCACTTTTCAAATGGGGAGAGTAGGAGACTGGCCAGTGGTCTGGAGGGAAAAATACAACATTAGGAGGTTGCGGGTCGATGGCGGGCGCGTCGTAGGGCGGTTCCGCGGCTGTCGAGAGCCATCGTATTGTGCCATTAGTATTGTGACTCTATAAATGTATTTACCAGTGATACGGCAGTTTATCAGGCTGTTCCACGGCTCCTTTGTATTCCTTTTCCACGTTGTTTGTGCTAATGCTAACTCTGTGCTAATGCTAACTCTCTGTGCTAATGCTAACTCTCTGTGCTAATGCTAACTTCTCTATGGATTCGTTTGGCTCGTCTCGCTGCAAACGTAAAGTTTTGTCGTTCTGTCCCGAGCTCTAAAAACTGTGCAAATAAACTATCGAACATAAGACACAGCAAGAAAACAAAGCAGCGGCCTTATTCCTCTTTTATTACTCACCTCTTTCACAGACGCAGACTTTCAGAGTGTTCTTGTTGTTTTCCAGCAGAGTTACGGGCTGGTGACTGCTGCCTCCTACTGTTCTTCTTCTTCTTGTGGTTTATTTTCGGGAGGCACCAAACTCTAGGTGCATATCCGCCCCCTACTGTACTGGAATATGGGCCAGAGTTTCTCTTCACTGATCTTTATATTCTTTTGCTGAGTCCTGTCTCTTTTAAAAATTTCATTAATAACTTAACATTCATATTTTCAGTTTTCAATATATTACACAAACTAAATTGTAACTGTTGTTCTGACTCAAACTTGCGTTTCAAATATTCTCTCTCCCTCCTATATTGATTACAATGCAGCATAACATGCTCAACAGATTCTATCTCTCCACACTCACACAGCCCAGTAGGGTGTTTACCTATGTCTTGTTTAACCCAGTGTGACCTATTCTAAGCCTTGTTATTATTGTTTGCTTTCTTCTATCCACATCTGGCATTCTAACCTTCCCCACTTTCTTTTGGATTTTATGCAAATGTCGTCCTGTATGCCCTTCATCCCAGCGCCGCTGCCACTCTGACACAATTCGTGTCTTAATTATTGTTTTTCTGCCTCCTACTGTTCAGGCGTTTAAACACATTAAAAGTTCATAACAACATTTTAATAGATCCATGATAACAACCTGCTGAACTTTACTCTTTTTTAACATTACACCCCAGTATTTCTTTTATCTCCCTTTTGACGAAGCTTCATGCACTAATGTTGTTTAAACCAGTGGTTCCCAAAGTGGGGGTCGGGACCCATTGGGGGATCGCGAAGAAAAGTCTGGGGGTCACGAAATGATTTTAAGATGTAATTTTACAACAAAGATTCTATATTTAATCAATTATTTACATTGGAAACAATATGTTGTAATGGACTTCAGTCAAATAACACAGCAAATTACTAAAATTATTAAGATTAAACCTATTTTTGATCAGATTTACTACTTGAAATCATTAGAAAGGTCTATTTAACTTTGAAGTGGGGGTCGCGAGTTGCTGGCGAACCTTATCTTATATTGGACTGGGCCTCATCTTGGACCTAATCTTATGTTGGACTGGGCCTCATCTTGGACCTAATCTTATGTTGGACTGGGCCTTGTCTTGGACCTAATCTTATGTTGGACTGGGCCTTGTCTTGGACCTAATCTTAAATTGGACTCGGCCTTGTCTTGGACCTAGTCTTATGTTGGACTTGGTCTTGGACTGGGCCTCGTCTTGGACCTAATCTTATGTTGGACTGGGCCTTGTCTTGGACCTAATCTTAGGCTGGACTGGGCCTTGTCTTGGACCTAATCTCATGTCGTTTTTTCAGCTTTATAAACTACGACGTTATTACGACACTTTGCTGAATTTTAAGTTCTAGATGTGCTTTTTAGACTGAAAATAACCGCGGTGTGGATCTGAGTTTGCACATAGCTGGTTAGCCCGCGGTATGTCTTTAAACTCTTACTATTTGAATTTTTCGAAAAGCCCATGGCACTTTAACATGGGGCAAAATACTTCCGGAACCAGGGCCATCTTCCACTGTTGAGCCCCATTGAGGCACCAGTTCTACACAACACCAGAGAGCAGCGACCAGAGTCAGAGTCACAGCATTTTAAAAATAAATCCTTCTGTGTTATTTTCAAATATGGCAGTTGGGCTGCATAAAGCTTATTAACATATTTACTGTATGTCCAGATTTATATTGAAAAACATTACATTATGTTGTACATACTGTCATTCCAAGATAATATTAGACAAATTGAAACAATTTAATTCCAGTGCATTTAGGTTTAATGTGTAAGAAGTATTTAAAAATAACTGTCTTATACCTGTTTTAACAGGAAATAAGCAAATGGAGGCGTGTCCCAGAGCGCCCCCTGTCTTTGGACCCTTCTACTGCAAGAGAAAAACAAGATCGAACCAGGACTGACACTGATTTACAGATGAAGTTCAAGTCAGTAAAGCTCAGAAAATAAAATGACAACAAATCTTCATCTTTTTGAAGCAACTGTGAAAAACACAAGTTCATCTTTAGCTCACACTGGCGCCTTTAAACAGGAAACATAAACCAATCAATACAAATACAAATCAATAAGTAACTAACGTCAAATATATTGTTGATAAAAACAAAACAGTCTTTACTGTGTGGATACGGCTTAAGAAACACTGAACCTATAAAACAGATTGTTAAGTATGATTATTGTAAAAGATTTTGCATCAAGAGTTGAAAGTGAGTCTGAAATTGCTGTTATGTGACGACTCTTGTCCAGCTGTGATTGATATAAACTAAATGACTCTACACTGGTCTTCACTTCTCAGTCTGGACTCTCTGACGCCTGATCTCCAGCTTTTTGAGTCTGACTTTGGGTTCACATGATCCAGCCTTAGCAGCTCTGTCTCCTTTAGTTTGTTCAAGACGACGCAGCTTCAGATGAGCAGGTTTTCTGAGTCCTCCTTCAGAGCTGCTGCTTTTCTTTACATAACAGCAAATTTTCATATGTTGCCAATGACTCGACCAACATCTAAAAGTCTTTCCACACTTTTCACAGGCAAATATCTTCTCTCCAGTGTGAATCAGACGATGCACTGTGAGGTTTGATGAACTTTTAAAGGTTTTACTGCAGTATTCACACACGTATGGCCTTTCTCCAGTGTGGATTCTCATATGAACAGTAAGGCTATAAGACTGTGAAAACTCTTTCTCACATTGATCACATTTAAATGGTTTCTCTCCAGTGTGGACTCTGGTGTGACTTTTGAGGTCTCCTGATGTAGAAAAACTGCTCCCACACAGTTCACACTCGTGTGGTTTCTCTTTAGTGTGGATTCTCATGTGACGCTTAAGGTTACTAGAACATGTAAACCATTTCCCACATTGGCTACATTCAAATGGTTTCTCTCCAGTGTGGACTTTCATATGTTGTGTTAAGTGGCCTGACCGTGAAAATGTTTTCTCACAAACATCACAGCTGAATGGTTTTTCTCCAGTGTGGACTCTGGTGTGTCTTTTGAGATGTCCTGCTTGAGAAAACCTTTTCTCACACTGTTGACACTTGTATGGTGTTTCTCCTGTGTGAGTTCTGTAGTGTCGTTTGAGGTCAGAAGCAGAAGGACATGTCTTTCTGCAGCGGTCACAGGTGAAGCTCATTCTGCTGATGGACTTTGTAGATCTGCCATAAACACAAAGACAAGACAAGCAACATTATTAGAAGAAAAAATAACTTGACCAGAGTTTGAAGTGGCTGTGCTGAAAAATGAATTTATTTTCACTGCAGAAAGTGTTTTTACAGAAAATAAATCAGTGAGTTATGAAAGAAAAATAGTCTGTAAGTAAAATAAGTTCTATGTCGTATGTGCTACGCCCTCTACGGGCTTCGCTATTGGCTAACACTCGAGGCAGCGCCTCGCACCTGAAGATCAAACAATGTACCGCTCCAATCATGGGGACGTGGTTCCCCCACTGGCCGTATATAAGGCCCTGTCCACTATCGCTCGCTCGCCCTTCTTTTCACTCAGCACTTGAAGATCTCTTAACATGTTCTTTAAGAAAGATTTACTCTCTACAATCAAGATTTGGGATTCGCCGTACTCACCAGCTCGAAGATTGTCACCCTCCGGTGTCGAGCACCGTGGGTACGGCAGATGTGAGACCCTCTTCTCCCTGAGGACCGTCTGTTTCCTCTGCCTCTGTTGGCAGCACAACACAGGGATAAGACGCCCCGCCTGCCGCTCGCTTCCCAGGGAGAAGCGAGAGTGGCGCCGTATCGCTGCTATGCTAATGCTATACAGGTCATAGCACTAGCTAGCTACTAGCGCAGGACGGGATCAGTTTGGCTCTGCTTCCCTCTTCCTCGCTCTGATCTGGCGGTAAGCCTCTATTCCAGCCCGAGACAGGCTGATGGCGGTGTCGTGTATCGCTGCTATGCTAATGCTACACAGGTCATAGCACTAGCTAGCTACTAGCGCAGGACGGGATCAGTCTGGCTCTGCTTCCCTCTTCCTCGCTCTGATCTGGCGGTAAGCCTCTATTCCAGCCCGAGACAGGCTGACAACTGTATTGTGTACAGCTGTTATGCTAATGCTGCACAGGCCGTAGCATTAGCTAGCAACTAGCGCAGGGCCTAGTTAGCTGCGGACCACGGTGGCTGTTTTCCTCTGCATGTCACAAGCTTTCGCCATGGGCGTAGGTCTATGTGCGCGGCACAGGTGGGCGGCAGACATCTCTGGCTGGGTCTGTCTTCCCTCTAGGACCATGAGAAAAGCAGCTCGGGGGTCAGAAGGAGGAGGAGCCGCTCTTCCCCGAGACACGCTCTTGCAGCTGCGGCGTTCTGTTCCTCGGGCTCCGGCTCCCACAGATCAGGAGCGCGAGTCCGGAGCGGCGCGCTCCTTCTTTATCTGGAGCTTGTAAGAGAGAGGAGAGGCTCTTTATGTTATGATTTAGAGTTACTTCTCCCATGCAACAGACACACACTGGTAGCGTTTCTGTTGCTGTTCATGCTGGTGCTATAGCTCCGATGCTGGCTCCAGCTGCCCTGTCACTCTCATCCCCGCTGAGTGTCGCGGTGCGGATGAGTGCGTCAGGAAAGGGCAGAGGTTGACTGTGACCCCCCACTCTCGCCCAGGGAAGAAGACGTAGGTGAGAACCACGTACTTCACCACAGCCGCTGTCGTGAGGGCGGAGTTTCCAGCAGCTCAGATAGCTGTCCAGGGTAAGGACAGTTCTTTACCCACCGCTGCTGCTCTGGTAGCAGGGCACCGTGTTCTGCTCCTATCTGCGCTTGGAAAGCATGTGGGAAGAAGACAGGCTTCTGTGCATCATCTCCATTTACTCATCTTTTTATGTAGATGTTTTTTTCCCGCTCCTCGCTCTGCTTTGAGGATGCGGATTTGTGTAGTGCAGGACCGTTTAGGGCGCGCTCTGATGCGCTCCCTCTCACAGGGTCACACATGCACGAGCAGCGGAGCTCCCATCACGTCTCCGCTCCCTCCCTGGTCAGTGCTGCGCAGCGACAGGGGACGCGCGCTCCCCCAGCTGGCATTGCTGTTGGAGTTACACAAAACGCCTTCTTGCGCTGTCCCGCAGCACGCAGGGGGCAAGTGCAGGCTCGTAGGGTCGCGCATCGACGCGCTTCCCCTCGTGCTTTGGAGGAGAGTCTACAGTCCATAGATCCTCTCCTCTTACGGTTAGTGTAGCGCCGCGGCATCAGACGCCTGCTCGTCCCTTCCAGCATTAGGAGCAGGGGCAAGTCTGTGAGCGCTCGGCCTCTGCCCGGAGCTTGACAGCATCTCGGCGGAATGCTTGTCTATCTCCACATTCCCTAGGGAGGCGCAGAGTGCGCGGGTGCGACGTTATGACCGGTTCTCGTTCGTACGTTTCTTACGAGCACCCCCATCCCCCCCTACGGACATAGTCGGCAGGCCCAAGCTTCTGGCTCCCGTCCCTCCTGCTACGATATGCAAGCGGAGAGAACGGAGAAAGTAACTGCAGTTCTATGAGTATGTGCATAGCCCTCCACGGGCTTCGCTTTTGGCCTTTATCTACATGGAAGGCCGACATAGAACGGTTCCTACTCCCCGTACTTCTTGGTTGCCAAGAAGTGCGGCTGCATACGGCCCTTTTTGGATCTGCGTGTCTCCTCCTTCCTGTTACGTGGCGCAGGAATGGAGGTGCTGGCAGAGAGAGCAGAGAAATTTTAGTTACTTGCGTAACTGTGGTTCTATGAATGTGTGCGTTGCCCTCTGCGGGCTTCGCTACTGGCCTTTATCTACATGGAAGGCCGACATAGAACGGTTTCTACTCCCCGTACTTCTTGGTTGCCAAGAAGTGCGGCGGCATACGGCCCTTTTTGGATCTGCGCGTCTCCTCCTTCCTGTTACGTGGCGCAGGAGTGGAGGTGCTGGCAGAGAGAGCAGAGAAATCTTAGTTACTTACGTAACTGTAGTTCTATGAGTGTGGCATAGCCCTTTACGGGCTTCGCTATTGGCCTTTATCTACATGGAAGGCCGACATAGAACAGTTTCTGCTCCCCGTACTTCTTGGTTTCCAAGAAAAGCAGCGGCATTCGGCTCTTTTTGGATCTGCATGTCCTCTACGGATGCATAGCCTAGAGGCCGTTTCGCATGCTGACCACACGACACCTGTTAAGTGTGTCAGTCTGGGCGATTGTCTGACTCTGTTAACCTCAGGGATGCTTGCTTCCAGGTTTCCATTGTTTCGGAGCTCTGAAGGTTCCACCGCTTCTCCGTGGCTAGGAGATGCCAGGAATATTGCTGACTCCCGTTTGGCTGTTCGCTGGCACTTGGAGAAAGTGCGTGGAGGCGGCGCTGGACCTGCTGCGTTGTATTGGAACCAGCCATTGGCTCATCCTGGCCTCCTCCCATCAGGACGCTCGGCTCACACAGAGGTGGTGCTGGATTACATCTTCAGGCTGGGCTTTGTGGTCAACAGACTGTGTTCAAAGACGCAAGTCCGGTCCCATCAGATTCAATCGCTTCTCGGATTGATGGCAGTGGCCCAACCAGTGGTACAGCTGGCCTACTGCCCATGAGACGCCTCGGTGGTACTCCCGTCTCAGGTTGCACCCGGCGCACGACAGGAGGACATGGCTGAGGCCCCCAATGCCCGCACGGAAGGATATCCAGTTCTGGACCGTCCCGGTTCTTCTGAGCCAGGGTGTGCTGCTGGGTTGTGTCCCCCATTACACGGAGTTGTTCACAGATGCCTCCCTGTTAGGTTGGGCGGGGGGTCTTGGACCAGTGCTCGACGGCGGCACCTGGTCTCCGACGCCCAGGCACATCAATGTCCTGTAGATGGAGGCAGTGAGGAACGTTCCTGCACGTCCTGCACTTCAGAGCGGAACTGGAGTGACACCACGTCTTAGTCCGATCAGACAACACGACTGTGGTCGCACCGACTTTGGCCGAGGGGTCTTCTTTATGCATTTCCCCCTCCGGCTCCTCCCTCCACTGTTCCACAGAGTCAGGAGAGACAGGCTACAAATGGCCCCGGACAGTCCAAGTGCCGGGTGGTACCCGGACTTGGTGTCCATGGCACAGGGGGGACCTTGGCCCCTCCCGGACTCGCCAGACACGCTGACTCAGGCCCAATGATCCCTTTACTCACGTCCAATCCTAGGCCACAGGCTCTCGGTTTGGAAGCCGAGAAGGAAGGTGGTTAGGCTTAGGCCTCCCTTCTGCTGTAGTCTCGACAGTTGTTTGCCACATGGTGCACGGAGAGGTCAGTGGATCCCCTCTCCTGCACTATTCAGGAGGTCTTGGGTTTTTGTCGGGTCTCCTGGCCAAAGGTCGATCGGCTTCGACCTTGGGCGTCTTTGCTGCGGCCATCGCTTTCGGCCGCATTGGTTTTTGGTGGTTTCCTGGCCCATAACCATCCTCTCGTTAAGCGCTTCTTACGGGGTGCGCTCAGTCCGAACCCACCCCCCGAAGCTCTGCCGCCCCTTGGGAACTGCAGGTCTGTTAGAGGCCTCTCGGGTCCACCTTTTGAGCCCCTGGATCGCGCTGAGCTCAGCTGCTTATCGTTTAAGACGTTTTTGGTGATCGCCTCTGCCAAGAGGGCAATGGAATTATGCGTCCACTCCATCCACCCTTCTTGCATGTTCTTCAGCGGTGATGGAGGCTTGGTGGAGTTATGGCCGAACCAGGCTTTCCAGCCTAGGATGTCCAGGGTCATCCGCTTGGGACAGCGTTGTCATCCCCCACATGCGTCAGCGGAGGGTGAACGGTGTCACCTGTCATGTCCGGTCAGGGCATTTCGCCGCTTCCTGCACTGCACGGCTGGCTTCAGGTATTCTGACCAGTTATTTGTGGGTTTTGATGCGAAGGATCGAGGCACTGCTCTCTCTTCGCAGCGCTTAGCCCACTGGAGTGGCCAGGCGGGTCACATGACTGACGAGGCAGAGGGGCGTTCCCCTCCTGCACTCATCAGAGCTCGTTTTACCTGGTGTGGGCCACCTCTTCAGCTACTCTTAGAGGGGTGCCCCTAGAGGAGATCTGTCTGGCAAACTCTTGGTCCTCCTCCTTGTCGACGTTTGTGCAGTCATATCTGTTGGATGTGACAGTGCGGTCAGTGACTCATTTGGTCCTTTATCGCGAGCCGGATGAGTCGACATGAGGTGACGGCCTAAGGACTTTCCTCTTTGTTGGCGATGTGCCTCAGGCGCTTTTTGGAGAGGCAACCTGCGCATTGCTTCCAGTTTCAGCGTCTTCTTCTGGAGGCTTTTGCCTGGGTGTTCTTGGCGCTCTTGGGAGAGGCGGCCTGTTCACCTTCGTTCGTACTCCTTCTGGATACTTTTGTGGTGGTGTCCTGGTGCTCTTGGGAGAGGCGACCAGTTCATCAATGCATTAGCACTCCTTCTGGATGCTTTTCTTGTGGTGATTTGGCGCTGTTGGGAGAGGCGGCCTTTCATCACCTTTGTTTCTTTTTCATGCGGGTGGTTGTGGCAGGTCCGGGCAGGACTATGTGCCTTCTCTCCATCCGGTTTCAACCTCGCCCGCTGCCTCTCTGTACTTGGTACGAAGTAGGTTTGCGGGTGCGCTCCAATCATGTATGCCTGCTGGGAGTACATTGATCCTACGGCCTTCGCGTAGGGTATGCCAATAGCGAAGCCCGTAGAGGGCGTAGCACATACGACATAGAAATCTTAGTTACCTAATGTAACTGTAGTTCTATGAGTATGTGCGTAGCCCTCTACCTGCAGGCCCAGCAGGCATGTCTTCCACTGTGCTAGAGTTCAAGAAGGGCGAGCGATAGTGGACAGGGCCTTATATACGGCCAGTGGGGGAACCACGTCCCCATGATTGGAGCGGTACATTGTTTGATCTTCAGGTGCGAGGCGCTGCCTCGAGTGTTAGCCAATAGCGAAGCCCGTAGAGGGCTACGCACATACTCATAGAACTACAGTTACATTAGGTAACTAAGATTTTTCTGCCCTGACTTTGGACGAGGACCTACAACATCAAAACAGTCTGAACTAGGGTTGTCAAAAAACTGGTATCGATACTCGATACTCGTTTAAACAAGAATCTATATTTAGGCCCCGCCCCCTTCACCCCTCTCGCACGCTAAGCCCCGCCCCCTTCTTTTCTCATTGGAGATGGAAATGATGACACTATCAAATACTGTAAATACAGTCTATGTGTCTGATAATAGAACAAGCCCAGTCTTAATGTAAAGGTTCATGAATCAAGTTAATAATAAACAAATAATACATTAAAATACTATTATTTTAATATTATCAAAAAGAAAAAAATAAATAAAAAAATAATAATTAAAATGTAAAAATACTATCATAAAAAAATAATTAAAAGGTGGGGTAGCTGAATTTTACACTGCAAACACGATTTAGGTGTTTAATCTGACAACTTCCTCTCATAAATCCTTCAACACATGGTTAATATCGACATATATTCATTTTGGTTGCAATTAGGCTTATAAACTTCTTTTTATAAACTACAAAGTTAAACTGGAGAGGACCACCCAAGCTCAGCCAATCAGAGCGCAGCATTCAGCTCCTGATTAGAACTAATATTCTTTATTATTCAGTTCAGTTAATACACAGAAGTCTCATTTTTTCACAAAGTGCTGCATTTACCATATACTTTTTAGTGGAAAGCACAAAGTTGACAAATTTACAACTAAAAAAATCTGCGACCCCACCTTTAAAGTTGGCACCGTGGTATCGAAATCAGTATCGATTTTTTTTCAAGTATCAAATTGAGTTTGAAATTTTAATATCGTGACAACACTAGTCTGAACCAAAGCTCATTCATACAAATATTCACAACAGTAAGAACTTATCATGTGCTTTGATTTTAACAAACTGTATCACACCAAACTCGGAAAACTTCACTCAAGCTTAATTCTAGCAATTATTCTAAAAAAATAAAAATAAAAAACATGAGTGGAGTTGTGTTTTGTGTGATTCACGCATGACTAACAAAAATTAAAAATTAAATAAAGGAAAAGAGAACCCTAACCCTAACCTGCAAATACAAATTTAAACTCCAAAACTGATTCAATTCTCTGGACCAACCGTTTACATTATGTGTCTGAAATAGAGCACTGTACCATTTAATATAAATGAAAACTACGTCTTTGTGACATCACTGGTCGCTACACTGCTAAAGTACTGTACTAAGATTGTAATATAATTACTAGGGTGTTGGAAAAAAATGTGTGACTTTGTAAGATTTGTAAGTGAAGAGTTATAAACTGATACATAATCGTGGTTAAAACACAATGTAGTAATATTATAAGCCTGCTTCTTTTCATGTTCAAAAAGAATGTGCTGTGTATCTCCCAGACCATAGTTTTAATATTTACAACGTGTCTTATAATGTCTTAGGTCAGAGTCTGCACTGCTAAAAGAGTTCATTTTTTATATTTGGAAATAACAGACATGCGTAGATCTTTGGTAAATACAGGTCTATGCAATTTTATTTAGCCTTTTGCTTTATTACTTTTCATCTGGAAAATGTCCCTCGTAAACACGCTTTGTCCCACTTAAACAGAGGCGATGTCCCTCTTTTGGTTGGTTTACATCTGGTCGCCCTACACATAAGTCAAACACAATGATCAGGATCAGAGCGTCACCTATAGGAATGCACAAACTTACAGAGACATCTGACTCTGCCATTCAAAAGTTGTGGCACTTTTCAAATGGGGAGAGTAGGAGACTGGCCAGTGGTCTGGAGGGAAAAATGCAACATTAGGAGGTTGCGGGCCGATGGCGGGCGCGTCGTAGGGCGGTTGCGCGACTGTCGAGAGCCATCGTCGCCGCTTTAGCGGCTTTAATTAGTATTGTGACTCTATAAATGTATTTACCAGTGATACGGCAGTTTATCGAGCTGTTCCACGGCTCTTTTGTTCTCCTTTTTCACGTTGTTTGTGCTAATGCTAACTCTGTGCTAATGCTAACTACTCTATGGACGTCTGGCTCGTCTCGCTGTAAACGTAAAGTTTTGTCGTTCTGTCCCGAGCTCTAAAAACGGTGCAAATAAACTATCGAACATAAGACACACAAGAAAACAAAGCAGCGGCCTTATTCCTCTTTTATAACTCACCTCTTTCACAGACGCAGACTTTCAGAGGAAATGGCGATGTTCTTGTTGTTTTCCAGCAGAGTTACGGGCTGGTGACTGCTGCCTCCTACTGTTCAGACGTTTAAACACATTAAAAGCTCATCACAACCTGCTGAACTTTACTCTATTTTTAACAATACACCTCAATATTTGTTTTATCTCCCTTTTGACGAAGCTTCATGCTAATGTTGTTTAAACGGAACTATTTACAAGTTTGTTTGTTTATTTTAGCTTATTCTTTTTTGCTGTTTTACATTTTCCTAATAAAGTTTTTTAGTTTATACTGTCAATAACAAACAAACAACAAGTAAAGGACATTTTTTGTCTAGTTATTTTGTTTATAATTGAATTACTTCAATTCTTATTGTTACATTTTGTTTTGGGCAATGAGGTTATACAGGTGGCGGTGTAACAGAGCCTGGGTGGGCCTATGGTTATTTACCAGTGGATAGGAGAGGCAGTGATTTGGCCTTGTCATGATATACTTGTTGTTTGCCTTCCAAGTGGAATAAAACCTTTTTTGATTGTATTTTTGAACAGACTTATTTTGTACAGTGAATAAACCACAACCCACGATGCTCCAAAGTGATTATTTGGTTTTAAGTTTTTCCTTTTGTTAGTTTATTGTCAAATACATTATCTGTAAAATACACTTTTCTGAGTCTGCAACCATGTTCTCACAGTGTCTCTCATCATTAGTTTACTCACAGCTGTATTTGGACTGATTCCTACATGTTTTAGCACCGTAATCAGAAATAGTATATGGTTTGATTCTGTTTTAGACCTTGTTTGGTTCTGGTTTAGATTTGGTTTAATGCTGAGATGCTCCAGGTTCAGATTAGTTTATTATTAATAATAATGATAATAATAATAATACATTTTATTTGTATAGCGCTTTTCTAGACACTCAAAGACGCTTTACAGACAAAGGCAGTTAAACAAAGGTACAATACATAAAAACAGTGAGTAAATAAAACATAAGTCAAACATTAAAATCAGATTTAAACAGATGAGTCTTGACATGTTTCTAAAAGTGGTGAGGTCAGTGCAGTCTCTGTCCCAGAGGGTGGGGGCAGCGATGGAGAAGGCTCTGTAGCCCCAGGTTTAGAGCTTGGCCCACGGAACAGCCTCAGGACCAGCTCCATGATGTGGTTGGCTCGGTCAGGGTCTTAGCTGGAGGAGCAGGTGCAGTTAGAGGTGGAAATCCAAGTGAGAGAACAGACACAGGTCCAAGTGGATCAGATGAAACTTCTGTTGTTTCAGTCGGTGAGAAGGCCGTCCCCTCAAAATATTTCTCTGGAAAATCTTCTGCTGCAGCAGAAGTCAAAATTCTGTAGTTTTTCGGATGTCCAAAGCTAGCAAAGTTAGCATTCATAGCTTCATGTCCCATCTCCATGGTTACAAGACAAACAACTCAATTCACAAAATCCTTAAGTCTGTTGAACATCTCAAGGTGGTTGAAATCCCAAGATGCAAAGTATTTTCACTGGAAGATCTTCTGCTTCAGGTGTGAAAGTCTGCCATTTCAGAGGTCCAAAGTTAGCATAGCATGAGCATTTGCTTGGTATCCATGGTTACCAGAAAAAGACGTCTCCTTTGCTCAAATCTGACTGTACTTAGCTCAAGTCTGTTGAATATCAGAAGCTAAACTTTTCAGTTGGTTGAAGTCCAAACTTGTCCTGATAAAAAGTGAGCTGAAAATCAAGAAGTTTCAAAAATTGCTCCTTGTTTTAGAGACACAGCCAGGAGAGCTGTTGATGTTGTTTATTGACAATAAAAACATTGTCTGAATATTGGACACAGCCTCATGTCAAAAGTGACGTATTGTGCTGGTCCTGGGTAAAATAGAGTTGAATAGCCCTTCCATAGAGCGTCCATAGCTGCAGTACCGCGGCGGGCCCCGAAGCTCCTTGTCGCTGTGACCCGGGTCTCGCTGCCTCTTTCCCGGAAACAGCGCACTCTGACCCGGCGTGCAAGTCTACAATTGGCCCGTGGCGTGTAGCGGAACCCCGCACTGCCTCCTCTGTCTGCCTCTCATGTTTTTAGCTCCAGATTTTAGCTTTTGACCGGAGCGTGCTCATTTTAAACCCTGCGGCCGGAAAGGGTTTAATTGAATTCCAGTGCATTTATGTTTAATGTGTAAGAAGTATTTAAAAATAACTTTCTTATACCTGTTTTTACAGGAAATAAGCAAATGGAGTCGTGTCCCAGAGCGCCCCCTGTCTTTGGACCTTTCTACTGCAGGAAAAAAACAAGATCGAACCAGGACTGACACGGATTTACAGATGTTCAGAAGTTCAATAAGTAACAAAAGTCAAATATACTTTACTGTATGGATACTGCTTAACAAACACTGAAGCTATAAAACAGATTGTTAAGTATGATTATTGTAAAAGAATTTGCATCAAGAGTTGAACGTGAGTCTGAAATTGCTGTTTTGTGACGACTCTTGTCCAGCTGTGATTGATATAAACTAAATGACTCTACACTGGTCTTCACTTCTCAGTCTGGACTCTCTGAAGCCTGATCTCCAGCTTTTTGAGTCTGACTTTGGGTTCACATGATCCAGCCTCAGCAGCTCTATCTCCTTTAGTTTGTTCAAGACGACGCAGCTTCAGATGAGAAGGTTTTCTGAGTCCTCCTTCGGAGCTGCTGCTTTTCTTTTCATAACAACAGGTTTTCATATGTCGCTGATGATTCGACTGATATCGAAAAGTCTTTCCACACTTTTCACAGGCAAATATCTTCTCTCCAGTGTGAATCTGACGATGCTCTGTGAGGTTTGATAAACGTCTAAAGGTTTTACTGCAGTATTCACACACGTATGGCTTTTCTCCAGTGTGGATTCTCATATGAACAGTAAGGCTGCTTGAGTGTGTAAACTCTTTCTCACATTGGTCACATTTAAATGGTTTCTCTTTAGTGTGGATTCTCATGTGAACTTTAAGGTTACCAGAACATGTAAACTGCTTCCCACATTGGTCACAATCAAATGGTTTCTCTCCAGTGTGGATTCTGGTGTGAGATTTAAGATGTCTTGCTGAAGAAAAACTGCTCCCACACAGTTCACACTCGTGTGGTTTCTCTTTAGTGTGGATTCTCATGTGAACAGTAAGGCTGCTTGAGTGTGTAAAATGCTTCCCACATTGGCTACAATCAAATGGTTTCTCTCCAGTGTGGACTCTCATATGTTTTGTTAAGTTGCTTGACACTGAAAATGTTTTCTCACAAACATCACAGCTGAATGGTTTTTCTCCAGTGTGGACTCTGATGTGTATTTTGAGACTTCTTGCTTCAGAAAACCTTTTCTCACACTGTTCACACTTGTATGGTTTTTCTCCTGTGTGAGTTCTGTAGTGTTGTTTGAGGTCAGAAGCAGAAGGACATGTCTTTCTGCAGCGGTCACAGGTGAAGCTCATTTTGCTGATGGACTTTGTAGATCTGCCATAAACACAAAGACAAGACAAGCAACATTATTAGAAGAAAAAACAACTTGACCAGAGTTTGAAGTGACTGTGCTGAAAAGTGAATTTATTTTCACTGCAGAAAGTGTTTTTACAGAAAATAAATCAGTGAGTTATGAAAGAAAAATAGCTTGTAAGTAAAAGAAGCTTCCAGCCCTGACTTTGGACGAGGACCTACAACATCAAAACAGTCTGAACTAGGGTTGTCAAAAAAATCGATTCCCCAATATTAATCGATACTAAAACTGGTATCAATACTCGATACTCGTTTGAACAAGAATCGATATTCAGGCCCCGCCCCCTTCGCCAATCTCGCACGCTAAGCCCCGCCCCCTTCTTTTCTCATTGGAGATGGAAATGATGACACTATCAAATACTGTAAATACAGTCTATGTGTCTGATAATAGAACAAAGCCCAGTCTTAATGTAAAGGTTCATGAATCAAGTTAATAATAAACAAATAATACATTAAAATACTATTATTTTATTATTATCAAAAAGAAAAATATAAATAAAAATAATAATTAAAAAGTAAAAATACTATCATAAGGAAAAAAAAGTTGGCACCGCGGTATCGAAATCAAATTCAGTTTGAAATTTTAATATCGTGACAACACTAGTCTGAACCAAAGCTCATTCACACAAATATTCATAACAGTAAGAACTTATCATGTGCTTTAAATTTAACAAACTGTATCACACCAAACTCAGGAAACTTCACTCAAGCTTCCTTCTAGCAATTATTCTTAAAAAAAAAAAAAAAAAACATGAGTGAAGTTGTTTGTGTGATTGTTATTAAATGTATGTGTTTTGTGTGTTCAGCCGTTTAAAGTGTTAATCTATGTTTAGTCATGGTACGTTAAAGAATGATCAAGATTGCTTTGTATTTTGTTCAAACTGTGTGTAACCAATAAAATCATCAGAGATATAGATTAAGGGTTTTAAGCTGATGCTGCTCCGGGAAAGAATGTCTTGAGAAGCTACTGTTTTGTGAAACTGATTGTGCTAGGTACAGTACATGTGATGTCAGCAGCAGTTCGTTAGTCAGAGATAACAACCAAAAAACAAATTGTGTAATCATAACAATGTCTTGTGTGATGCTTTACAAGAAAAGGAAGGTCAGGAGTGCGGGAACTTCAGTGGTGAACTCAGGCAGCAGCTCACGCACTCCTTGCAGCAAGTAAAATCTACAAGTGTGTGGCCTCTGGTTTGTTCTTTAATGATTGTAGTGAATATGTTATTTCAGCACAATTTAGTATCCATTATCTACAATAATTTGTCAGCCCAAAAAAATTACATAATTTCTTTTTTGATGGTTGGTTTTGTGACCTAGATATTTTACTCTTTTCCGCAACTCTGCACTTTATTTTTGCTCACTTAATGGCCATTTTTGGCCAAAGATGTTAATAGGGCTAATCTGTCTGTTTTACATATTTCTTCGTCTGGTCAGGTCATTAATATATCATCTACATATAACAAAATTTGGCTCCCTCCTGGGGGAGTAAATTTACACATGTCAGCGGACATTACTTATTTGTTACATTATATATTAGTATATTGTTGGAGATTCACAAAATCCTTGTGGTAATCTCGCAAAAGTGCACTTTTTGCCTTCAAAGGTAAATGCAAACCAGAATTGTCTATCTTTGGCTATTGGAATCGAGAAAAATGCATTGCTTATGTCAATAACAGAAAAACATTTTGCATCTGGTCTTAGGAAATTCAAGAATGTGTTTGGATCAGGTACACAGGGTGCGTTGTTAACTGCTTGGTAATCCTGTACTATGCGCCGACCTTAGAGGGCGCTTGTTTCTTAACTGGAAAGATAGGGGTGTTGAAGGGCGAATCTTCACACTCTACTATCACTCCTGCTGCAATCCCTGACAGTGATTCTTGCATGACTAACAAAAATGAAAAATTAAATAAAGGAAAAGAGATGCAAATACAAATTTAAACTCCAAAACTGATTCAATTCTCTGGACCAACCGTTTACATTATGTGTCTGAAATAGAGCACTCTACCATTTAATATAAATGAAAACTACGTCTTTGTGACATCACTGGTCGCTACACTGCTAAAGTACTGTACTAAGATTGTAATATAATTACTAGGGGTGTTGGAAAAAAAAGATTCTTAAAGGATGGCGATTCTGTGTTGTAATGATTCTGGATCGATTCAAAATGAAAAATCTATTTTAATTTACGTCAGTGTTTAAAAACGCTAAAATAAGACTTTGTGAGTTTAAACATATATAGTATAATATCTTGAGTTAAACTGTTTGTGTCACAATTTCAATAAAACTTTGTGTTGGGGCGGCCTCTTTTTCTCTCTCTGCGCAGGAGCGAGGGGAACACACCACTGACCTATATAAACACACTCCGACTCACACACACACGTAGCACACAAACAGAGCAGGAGATTTACGTGAGGTAGCGCTACTTTATATCTATGTACTCCATGATTTGTTCTGTGTTGTTGTTGTTAGCATTGGAGAACAGCTAACGTGCTAACTACAGTCACAACTTGTCTGCATTAAAGGTGGAGCGGCTGATTTACAGAGCAAACATGATTAAGGTTTTAAATCTGGCAACTTCCTCTTATAAATCCTTTGACACACAGTTAATATCAATATGCATTCATTTGTGGTTACAAATAAAAACCCTCTTCTTAGAAAAAACAGAGTGAAACTGGAGAGGACCACCCAAGCTCAGCCAATCAGAGAGCTGCTTTTGGCTCCTGATTAGAACTAAAATTCTTGGCCAGCAGGGGCGCAATGAATGCTCAAAAATCCATTTAAAAATCTCTAACACGCACACGCTCTGTTGGATCAACTTGAAATTTGAATCACTTATAGATTGGATAATCCTGGTTACACACATAAGTAGGGTGACCAGATGACCCGCTTTGTGCAAGACTGCACAGGATTTTCAACCCAGATCCCACGTCATGCAAATTGGATCTATGTCCCACATTTACTTCACTTTCAGTTCAAAAACATATTTACAAAGAAGGCACGGCGGCAGACGCGGCTCGTGCACCGCTTTAGTTCATAAACGTGTTCACCACAGTGTCACTGCATGTGATGAGAACGGACGAGATGTGACAAGTGCGCGCAGCCACCGGAGCAAAGCTGCACAAAGCGGCCGCAGGGAGACCGCCTAGGCCAGAGCACATGAACTCACCTCTGCTCTTCTCTGAGGAGAGGCTGCGCCTGACGTCTCCTTTGCCTTGTTTTATGACACTGTAGCGTCAGTAACCGCTGTTTAATCCAGAATATTTCAGAACTTTAACAAGTTTCTCGGATATTTGCACGTCAAGTTTCCAATAACACCACGACGTTTCTTGTGTTCCTTGTAAAATAAGACCATCTGCATTTACTCACTATAAAGACTATCTTATTTTGAAAAGGTCAAACACTGACAGAATCCAGACTGTAATGACAAATTGATCCATCATGTTTTAAGAGGAGCACAATTGTGGCTTGGGTTTGGATTTGTAAGTGAAGAGTTATAAACTTTTAACTAAACTGATACATCATGGTTAAAACACAATGTAGTAATATTATAGGCCTGCTTCTTTTCATGTTCAAAAAGAATGTGTTGTGAATCTCCCAGACCATAGTTTTAATATTTACAACGTGTCTTATAATGTCTTAGGTCAGAGTCTGCACTGCTAAAAGAGTTCATTTTTTTATATTTGGAAATAACAGACATGAGTAGATCTTTGCTAAATACAGGTCTATGCAATTTTATTTAGCCTTTTGCTTTATTACTTTTCATCTGGAAAATGTCCCTCGTAAACACGCTTTGTCCCACTTAAACAGAGGCGATGTCCCTCTTTTGGTTGGTTTACATCTGGTCGCCCTACACATAAGTCAAACACAATGATCAGGATCAGAGCGTCACCTATAGGAATGCACAAACTTACAGAGACATCTGACTCTGCCATTCAAAAGTTGTGGCACTTTTCAAATGGGGAGAGTAGGAGACTGGCCAGTGGTCTGGAGGGAAAAATGCAACATTAGGAGGTTGCGGGTCGATGGCGGGCGCGTCGTAGGGCGGTTCCGCGACTGTCGAGAGCCATCGTCGCGGCTTTAATTAGTATTGTGACTCTTTAAATGTATTTACCAGTGATACGGCAGTTTATAAGAAGTTCCACTGCTCTTTTGTTCTCCTTTTTCACGTTGTTTGTGCTAATGCTAACTTCTCTATGGACGTTTGGCTCGTCTCGCTGCAAACGTAAAGTTTTGTCGTTCTTTCCCGAGCTCTAAAAACTCCGCAAATAAACTATCGAACATAAGACACAGCAAGAAAACAAAGCAGCGGCCTTATTCCTCTTTTATAACTCACCTCTTTCACAGACGCAGACTTTCAGAGGAAATGGCGATGTTCTTGTTTTCCAGCAGAGTTACGGGCTGGTGACTGCTGCCTCCTACTGTTCATACGTTTAAACACGTTAAAAGCTGAAAATAACCTGCTGAACTTTACTCTATTTTTAACATTACACCTCAGTATTTCTTTTATCCCCCTTTTGACGAAGCTTCATGCACTAATGTTGTTTAAACGAAACTATTAGCCAGTTTGTTTGTTTGTTTGTTTTAGCTTATTCTTTTTTTCCTCTGTTTTACATTCTCCTAATAAAGTTTTTTAGTTTATAGCCTACAGTCAATAACAAACAAGTAAAGCACATTTTTTGTCTAGTTATTTTGTTTATTATTTAATTACTTCAATTCTTATTGTTACATTTTGTTTCGGGCAATGAGGTTATACAGGCGGCGGTGTAACAGAGCCTGGGTGGGCCTATGGTTATTTACCAGTGGATAGGAGAGGCAGTGATTTGGCCTTGTCATGATATACTTGTTGTTTGCCTTCCAAGTGGAATAAAACCTTTTTTATTGTATTTTTGAACAGACTTATTTTGTACAGTGAATAAACCACAACCCACGATGCTCCAAAGTGATTATTTGGTCTTAAGTTTTTCCTTTTGTTAGTTTATTGACAAATACATTATCTGTAAAATACACTTTTCTGAGTCTGCAACCATGTTCTCACAGTGTCTCTCATCATTAGTTTACTCACAGTTGTATTTGGACTGATTCCTACATGTTTCAGCACCGTAATCAGAAATAGTGACTACCCATAGTTCATATTTGTCTAGTGGACATTTCTTCACTAAGGTATTTCCAACCCCCTGCACACTACCTATCCCCCTAACACACTACCCAACTCCTCTTGTGATTTAAAAAGGACATTCAGAACTTTCAAATGATACCAAATTTATAAGGGTGGGGCTTTGGAAAGACCCTGCTCCTTTTCAAGGAAAATGGCTGCCATCGAAAAATCCTCTTTTCGTGGAAAGAAGAACAGAAGGTGATATACCTTTTTTATTAACCCAGTTTTAGATCAAAATTACATTGGTTTATTTTTATTAATGTCTAATAAACACTTTAAAACATATTTTTAAGTAATGTGACAATATTTTACAATGAAATTTTAGTGTTGACAGATATCCTCTGAAGTGGACATTTGGAGTCAATTATTTATTTATTTTTATTTTGAAACCAATGGTTCTGGGTCAGAAGTATAGAGAATATTGCTACAAATGTGGGAGAAACTCAGATATTGAGTTGTTTGATGATGATGATGACCAAGATCTATTGTTTGAGGGAGAGGCAGAGTAATCAGAGCTCTGAGGATGAGGTGGAGGCAGTACAAGTAGAAGAGGAACCATCAGTGTCCAGTCGCCGTCTGTCTAGAGCAAGACTACAATGTACATCATGACTTTGTACTCTTTGGACTATAATGAAAAACAGGCTATCAAAAAGAAAAGAAGAGGAGCATCTGAGATGGTGGTCAGAAGAAGTTCTGAACTTACTGTCAGTAAATGGTTTGACAACAAGCCAGTGGTTACGTGCTCTTCTGCCTACGGCATTGAGCCTCAGGACTTATGCAGAAGATGGTCCAAGAAAGAAAAAAGGTTTGTACAATGCATGGCTACATAACAAAACTGCTGTCAGCTTCTGGGCAAGAAGCCACTGAAGTTCCTGGATTTTAAACTGGTCCTTTTTGAATCATTAGTCAAGCTCAAAGAGGAATCTCAAAAAGTGAAGAGAGTAATGAATCCATCCATCACACACAGTAAACCAGAAAAAAAAAAATCAGAAAAGTTCAAAGTTCCAAATTAAATGCACTACAGATCTGTGTTGATGGTTTTAAACCCTGAGTGCACTTGTATGGAAATTGTTAAATTTGTGCGTTGGCAAACTTCTGATGTCCTCTGCAGTGGACCTGCTGTGATTTTCAAACAAAAACGTGGTAAAGAAAAAAAAATATTTCAGTGTAGTCACAGTCTTCTAAATAATTGGGGAAATAAAAAATTACAAATTTGGAAAAAAAAAATCTCTGGTAGTCAGGAGGATATGGTTTGATTCTGTTTTAGACCTTGTTTGGTTCTGGTTTAGATCTGGTTTAATGCTGAGATACTCCAGGTTCAGATTTGGCTATTATTAATAATATTAATATTATTAATAATATTAATATTATTAATAATATTAATATTATTAATAATAATAATAATACATTTTATTTATATAGCGCTTTTCTAGACACTCAAAGATGCTTTACAGACAAAGGCAGTTAAACAAAGGTACAATACATAAAAACAGTGAGTTTTAAAATCTGGTCCTGGGTAAAATAGAGTTGAATAGCCCTTCCATAGAGCGTCCATAGCTGCAGTACCGCGGCGGGCCCCGAAGCTCCTTGTCGCTGTGACCCGGGTCTCGCTGCCTCTTTCCCGGAAACAGCGCACTCTGACCCGGCGTGCGAGTCTACAATTGGCCCGTGGCGTGTAGCGGACCGCTGCACTGCGTGAGTCTGAAATTGCTGTTTTGTGACGACTCTTGTCCAGCTGTGATTGATATAAACTAAATGACTCTACACTGGTCTTCACTTCTCAGTCTGGACTCTCTGAAGCCTGATCTCCAGCTTTTTGAGTCTGACTTTGGGTTCACATGATCCAGCCTCAGCAGCTCTGTCTCCTTTAGTTTGTTCAAGACGACGCAGCTTCAGATGAGCAGGTTTTCTGAGTCCTCCTTCAGAGCTGCTGCTTTTCTTTTTATAACAGCAGGTTTTCATATGTTTCCGATGATTCGACCGATTTCCAAAAGTCTTTCCACACTTTTCACAGTCAAATATCTTCTCTCCAGTGTGAATCTGACGATGCTCTGTGAGGCATGATAACTGTCTAAATGTTTTACTGCAGTATTCACACACGTATGGCCTTTCTCCAGTGTGGGTTCTCATATGAACAGTAAGGTTGCTTAACTCTGTAAAGTCTTTCTCACACTGATCACATTTAAATGGTTTCTCTCCAGTGTGGACTCTGGTGTGACTTTTGAGTTGTCCTGATGTAGTAAAACTGCTCCCACACAGTTCACACTCGTGTGGTTTCTCTTTAGTGTGGATTCTCATGTGAACTTTAAGGTGACTAGAACATGTAAACTGCTTCCCACATTGGTCACAATCAAATGGTTTCTCTCCAGTGTGGACTCTCATGTGTGATTTTAAAGAGCTTGACACTGAAAATGTTTCTCACAAACATCACAGCTGAATGGTTTTTCTCCAGTGTGGACTCTGATGTGTTTTTTGAGACTTCCTGCTCTAGAAAACCTTTTCTCACACTGTTCACACTTGTATGGTTTTTCTCCAGTGTGAGTTCTGTAGTGTTGTTTGAGGTCAGAAGCAGAAGGCCATGTCTTTCCGCAGCGGTCACAGGTGAAGCTCATTCTGCTGATGGACTTTGTAGATCTGCCATAAACACAAAGACAAGACAAGACAAGCAACATTATTATAAGAAAAAACAACTTGACCAGAGTTTGAAGTGACTGTGCTGAAAAGAGAATTTATTTTCACTGCAGAAAGTGTTTTTTACAGAAAATAAATCAGTGAGTTATGAAAGAAAAATAGTTTGTAAGTAAAATAAGTTTTCTGCCCTGACTTTGGACGAGGACCTACAACATCAAAACAGTCTGAACTAGGGTTGTCAAAAAACTGGTATCGATACTCGATACTCGTTTAAACAAGAATCGATATTTAGGCCCCGCCCCCTTCTTTTCTCATTGGAGATGGAAATGATGACACTGTGGAAGTTGACAAAAGAGACGAAAAGTGATCTTCGAGTTCTCTGCTTTAATTCATGAACTTCCAATCAAAAACAAAAGTTAACTGACTGCCATAAAAATAGTCATCACCATAGCAACAGGTCAACAAAAGGTAACCATGGAGTCAGAACAACACCAAGACATTCTGGTGTGAAATCAGTACAACAAAGTGTCCTCCACAACACTATCAAATACTGTAAATACAGTCTATGTGTCTGATAATAGAACAAGCCCAGTCTTAATGTAAAGGTTCATGAATCATGTTAATAATAAACAAATAATACATTAAAATACTATTATTATAATCATATCAAAAAGAAAAATATAAATAAAATAATTAAAAAGTAAAAATACTATCATAAAAAAAAATTAAAGGTAGGGTGGCTGATTTTCACACTGCAAACACAATTTAGGTGTTTAATCTGACAACTTCCTCTCATAAATCCTTCAACACATGGTTAATATCGACATATATTCATTTTGGTTACATTTAGGCTTATAAACTTCTTTTTATAAACAACAAAGTGAAACTGGAGAGGACCACCCCAAATCAGCCAATCAGAGCGCAGCATTCAGCTCCTTATTAGAACTAATATTCTTTATTATTCAGTTCAGTTAGTACACAGAAGTCTCATTTTTTCACAAAGTGCTGCATTTACCATATACTTTTTAGTGGAAAGCACAAAGTAGACTAATTCACAACTAAAAAAGTTAGCTACCCCACCTTTAAAGTTTGCACCGTGGTATCGAAATCAGTATCGATTCAAAATGATCCAAAATCTATTTTAATTTACGTCAGTGTTTAAAAACGCTAAAATAGCTCCTATGACACGATTTACATCGTCAGAAAACTGGTAAAAGACTGCGTGAGTTTAAACATATTTAGTATAATATCTTGAGTTTAACTCTTTGTGTCAGTTTCAATAAAACTTTGTGTTGGGGCGGCCTCTTTTTCTCTCTCTGCGCAGGAGCGAGGGGGACACACCACTGACCTATATAAACACACTCCCACTCACACACACACGTAGCACACAAACAGAGCAGGAGATTTACCTGAGGTAGCGCTACTTTACATCTATGTACTCCATGATTTGTTCTGTGTTGTTGTTGTTAGCATTGGAGAACAGCTAACGTGCTAACTACAGTCACAACTTGTCTGCATTAAAGGTGGAGCGGCTGATTTACAGAGCAAACATGATTAAGGTTTTAAATCTGGCAACTTCCTCTCATAAATCCTTTGACACACAGTTAATATCAATATGCATTCATTTGTGGTTGCAATTTTGGTCAAAAACCCTCTTTTACAAAAAACAGAGTGACTCCCTTGAAAAAGAGGTTTTTAATCTCAATGGGACTTTCCTGGTTAAATAAAGGTTAAATAAAAAAATAAAATAAAAAACTGGAGAGGACCACCCAAGCTCAGCCAATCAGAGAGCAGCTTTTGGCTCCTGATTAAAACTAAAATTCTTGGCCAGCAGGGGCGCAATGAATGCTCAAAAATCCATTTAAAAATCTCTAACACGCACACGCTCTGTTGGATCAACTTGAAATTTGAATCACTTATAGACTGGATAGTCCTGGTTACACACATAAGTAGGGTGACCAGATGACCCGCTTTGTGCAAGACTGCACAGCATTTTCAACCCAGATCCCACGTCACGCAAATTGGATCTATGTCCCGCATTTACTTCACTTTCAGTTTAAAAACGTATTTACAAAGAAGGCACGGCAGCAGACGCGGCTCGTGCACCGCTTTAGTTCATAAACGTGTTCGCCACAGTGTCACTGTATGTGATGAGAACGGACGAGATGTGACAAGTGCGCGCAGCCACCGGAGCAAAGCTGCACAAAGCGGCCACAGGGAGACCGCCTAGGCCAGAGCACATGAACCGCGCGATTTTCCTCCCGGCGGATGTCTTGACGCGGACGTGTGTTGGCCACTATGAGCTCCAGAGAGCAGCGCCCAGTACGTGGCACTGCTGCTCTGCTTTGTCTGATACCAATTCAATTAGTGAACTGCAGAACATGACAGTGGAGCAGTGCAAGAAGTTCACTGGAAAATATGAAGAATTAATAATAATAATAATAATAATAATAATAATAATAATAATAATAATAATTATTATTATTATTATTATTATTATAATATAACGAGGCTCCCGGTCCTGGTTCAGGCTCCCGGTCCCGGTGTGATGCGCGCGGAGGGTCCTTCGTGCGTGACCGCGTCTGCAGCCCCTGTTCAAACGAGCGTGGGGTTGTGTCCATCCGTCTGGTGTCTGGATACGCGTGGCTCAGGTAAAGCACAGCACAGTGGTCCAGGTAAAGCACAGCGTGGGGCTCTGGTCCAGACTGTGCCAAACGGTTCCGTGCTCTCCCTCGTGCTCACTCACACTGTTCACCGCGGTAAAAATCAACAGCCTCTGGTCAGAAACGTCCAGCGGCCTGGTGCGTGTGGCCGCGGCCCGCGCTGACCCAAAAAGCGCTGAAGGGGCCAGGACCTCATGCACCACCGCGCTCTCCTGGCTTTATCTCATGTATCTGTGTCGTGGGGAGAGCTGCATTCACACTGAAACTGTCTCATGTTCACTCTACTGTAAAATTTGATTATTTTTTTATTAAGTCAACAGGCTTTATGTAAAAGAAAAGACACATTTTTTTAGACAAAGTTGTTAAAGTCTGTCATTTGAATAGACTTTTACCAAATAGATTTAGGCTATATTAATACACTTTTTTCCAAACTGAAGCTCTTGTAGTAACTTCTAGGCCAATGGTTCACTAATTGAATTTGCACCCCACACATCTGGCGGGCACCACACCTGCTGCACTGACAGCGTTGCTCTAGGAGAGAGCGCACTAGAGGCCAACAGAGGAGTAACTAAGACCATCCGCTAAGTCTGACGGGAAAATCGCGGCCGAACTCACCTCTGCTCTTCTCTGAGGAGAGGCTGCGCCTGACGTCTCCTTTGCCTTGTTTTATGACACTGTGTAGCGTCAGTAACGCTGTTTAATCCAGAATATTTCAGAACTTTAACAAGTTTCTCGGATATTTGTACGTCAAGTTTCCAATAACAACTCAACGTTTCTTGTGGTCCTTGTAAAATAAGACCATCTGCATTTACTCACTATAAAGAGAATCTTATTTTGAAAAGGTCAAACACTGACAGAATCCAGACTGTAATGACAAATTGATCCATCATGTTTTAAGAGGAGCACAATTGTGGCTTGGGTTTGGATTTGTAAGTGAAGAGTTATAAACTTTTAACTAAACTGATACATAATCATGGTTAAAACACAATGTAGTAATATTATAGGCCTGCTTCTTTTCATGTTCAAAAAGAATGTGCTGTGAATCTCCCAGACCATAGTTTTAATATTTACAACGTGTCTTATAATGTCTTAGGTCAGAGTCTGCACTGCTAAAAGAGTTCATTTTTTAATATTTGGAAATAACAGACATGAGTAGATCTTTGGTAAATACAGGTCTATGCAATTTTATTTAGCCTTTTGCTTTATTACTTTTCATCTGGAAAATGTCCCTCGTAAACACGCTTTGTCCCACTTAAACAGAGGCGATGTCCCTCTTTTGGTTGGTTTACATCTGGTCGCCCTACACATAAGTCAAACACAATGATCAGGATCAGAGCGTCACCTATAGGAATGCACAAACTTACAGAGACATCTGACTCTGCCATTCAAAAGTTGTGGCACTTTTCAAATGGGGAGAGTAGGAGACTGGCCAGTGGTCTGGAGGGAAAAATGCAACATTAGGAGGTTGCGGGTCGATGGCGGGCGCGTCGTAGGGCGGTTCCGCGACTGTCGAGAGCCATCGTATTGTGACTCTATAAATGTATTTACCAGTGATACGGCAGTTTATCGGGCTGTTCCACGGCTCTTTTGTTTTCCCTTTTCACGTTGTTTGTGCTAATGCTAACTCTCGGTGCTAATGCTAACTTCTTTATGGACGTTTGGCTCGTCTCGCTGCAAACGTAAAGTTTTGTCGTTCTGTCCCGAGCTCTAAAAACTGTACAAATAAACTATCGAACATAAGACACAGCAAGAAATCAAAGCAGCGGCCTTATTCCTCTTTTATAACTCACCTCTTTTACAGACGCAGACTTTCAGAGGAAATGGCGATGTTCATGTTGTTTTCCAGCAGAGTTACGGGCTGGTGACTGCTGCCTCCTACTGTTCAGACGTTTAAACACATTAAAAGCTCATAACAACCTGCTGAACTTTACTCTATTTTTAACATTACACCTCGGTATTTCTTTTATCTCCCGTTTGACGAAGCTTCATGCACTAATGTTGTTTAAACTGAACTATTAGCCAAAGTGTTTGTTTGTTTATTTTAGCTTATTCTTTTTTGCTGTTTTACATTTTCCTAATAGTTTTTTAGTTTATAGCCTACAGTCAATAACATACAAGTAAAGCACATTTTTTGTCTAGTTATTTTGTTTATTGTTTAATTACTTCAATTCTTATTGTTACATGTTGTTTAGGGCAATGAGGTTATACAGGTGGTGATGTAACAGAGCCTGGGTGGGCCTATGGTTATTTACCAGTGGATAGGAGAGGCAGTGATTTGGCCTTGTCATGATATAGTTGTTGTTTGCCTTCCAAGTGGAATAAAACCTTTTTTGATTGTATTTTTGAACAGACTTATTTTGTACAGTGAATAAACCACAACCCACGATGCTCCAAAGTGATTATGTGGTCTTAAGTTTTTCCTTTTGTTAGTTTGTTGACAAATACATTATCTGTAAAATCCACTTTTCTCAGTCTGCAACCATGTTCTCACAGTGTCTCTCATCATTAGTTTACTCACAGCTGTAATTGGACTGATTCCAACATGTTTCAGCACCGTAATCAGAAATAGTATATGGTTTGATTCTGTTTTAGACCTTGTTTGGTTCTGGTTTAGATTTGGTTTAATGCTGAGATGCTCCAGGTTCAGATTTGTTTATTATTAATAATAATGATAATAATAATAATACATTTTATTTGTATAGCGCTTTTCTAGACACTCAAAGACGCTTTACAGACAAAGGCAGTTAAACAAAGATACAATACATAAAAACAGTGAGTAATTAAAACATTAGTCAAACATTAAAATCAGATTTAAACAGATGAGTCTTGACATTTTTCCTAAAAGTGGTGAGGTCAGTGCAGTCTCTGTCCCAGAGGGTGGGGGCAGCGATGGAGAAGGCTCTGTCGCCCCAGGTTTGGAACTTGGCCCACGGAACAGCTTCAGGGACCAGCTCCATGATGTGGTTGGCTCGGTCAGGGTCTTAGCTGGAGGAGCAGGTGCAGTTGGAGGTGGAAATCCAAGTGAGAGAACAGACACAGGTCCAAGTGGATCAGATGAAACTTCTGTTGTTTCAGTCGGTGAGAAGGCCGTCCCCTCAAAATATTTCTCTGGAAAATCTTCTGCTGCAGCAGAAGTAAAAGTTCTGTAGTTTTTCGGATGTCCAAAGCTAGCAAAGTTAGCATTTATAGCTTCATGTCCCATCTCCATGGTTACAAGTCCATCAACTCAATTCACAAAATCCTTAAGTCTGTTGAACATCTCAAGGTGGTTGAAATCCCAAGATGCAAAGTATTTTCACTGGAAGATCTTCTGCTTCAGGTGTGAAAGTGCCATTTCAGAGGTCCAAAGTTAGCATAGCACGAGCATTTGCTTGGTATCCATGGTTACCAGAAAAAGACGTCTCCTTTGCTCAAATCTGACTGTACTTAGCTCAAGTCTATTGAGTATCAGAAGCTACACTTCTCAGTTGGTTGAAGTCCAAACTTGTCCTGATAAAAAGTGAGCTGAAAATCAAGAAGTTTCAAAAATTGCTCCTTGTTTTAGAGACACAGCCAGGAGAGCTGTTGATGTTGTTTATTGGCAATAAAAACATTGTCTGAATATTTGACACAGCCTCATGTCAAAAGTGACGTATTGTGCAACTGCCCGGCCCAGAAGCCGTGGTCCTCGATAAAATCTGGTCCTGGGTAAAATAGAGTTGAATAGCCCTTCCATAGAGCGTCCATAGCTGCAGTACCGCGGCGGGCCCCGAAGCTCCTTGTCGCTGTGACCCAGGTCTCGCTGCCGCTTTCCCGGAAACAGCGCACTCTGTCCCAGAGCGCCCCCTGTCTTTGGACCCTTCTACTGCAAGAGAAAAACAAGACTGAACCAGGACTGACACTGATTTACAGATGAAGTTCAAGTCTGTAAAGCTCAGAAAATAAAATGACAACAAATCTTCATCTTTTTGAAGCAACTGTGAAAAACACAAGTTCATCTTTAGCTCACACTGGCGCCTTTAAACAGGAAACATAAACCAATCAATACAAATACAAATCAATAAGTAACTAAAGTCAAATATATTGTTGATAAAAACAAAATAGTCTTTACTGTGTGGATACTGCTTAAGAAACACTGAACCTATAAAACAGATTGTTAAGTATGATTATTGTAAAAGAATTTGCATCAAGAGTTGAACGTGAGTCTGAAATTGCTGTTTTGTGACGACTCTTGTCCAGCTGTGATTGATATAAACTAAATGACTCTACACTGGTCTTCACTTCTCAGTCTGGACTCTCTGAAGCCTGATCTCCAGCTTTTTGAGTCAGACTTTGGGTTCACATGATCCAGCCTCAGCAGCTCTGTCTCCTTTTGTTCAAGACGACGCAGCTTCAGATGAGCAGGTTTTCTGACAGTCCTCCTTTAGAGCTGCTGCTTTTCTTTTCATAACAGCAGGTTTTCATATGTTTCCAATGACTCGACTGATATCCAAAAGTCTTTCCACACTTTTCACAGGCAAATATCTTCTCTCCAGTGTGAATCTGACGATGCTCTGTGAGGTGAGGTAACTGTCTAAATGTTTTACTGCAGTATTCACACACGTATGGCTTTTCTCCAGTGTGGATTCTCATGTGATATTTCAGGTTGCACGAATGTGTAAACTCTTTCTCACATTGATCACATTTAAATGGTTTCTCTCCAGTGTGGACTCTGGTGTGACTTTTGAGTTCTCCTGCTGTAGAAAAACTGCTCCCACACAGTTCACACTTGTGTGGTTTCTCTTTAGTGTGGATTCTCATGTGAACAGTAAGGTGGCCTGGACGTGTAAACTGCTTCCCACATTGGCTACATTCAAACGGTTTCTCTCCAGTGTGGACTTTCATATGTTCTGTTAAGTGGCCTAACTGTGAAAATGTTTTCTCACAAACATCACAGCTGAATGGTTTCTCTCCAGTGTGGATTCTGGTGTGTCTTTTCAGACTTCCTGCTTCAGAAAACCTTTTCTCACACTGTTCACACTTGTATGGTTTTTCTCCTGTGTGAGTTCTGTAGTGTTGTTTGAGGTGGGAAGCAAAGGACCATGTCTTTCCGCAGCGGTCACAGGTGAAGCTCATTCTGCTGATGGACTTTGTAGATCTGCCATAAACACAAAGACAAAACAAGGAACATTATAAGAAAAAATAACTGTAAAAAAGTTTGAAGTTAATGGCCCTCATTTATCATTCATTTTTCATTCATTTTCTACCGCTTAATCCCGTTAGGGGTCGCTGGTGACTGGAGCCTATCCCAGTAACTTTGGGCCTTAGGCGGGGAACACCCTGGACAGTGGCCAACTCGTCGCAGGGTTAGACAGACAACCATTCACTCTCTCATTCACTCACCAAGGGAAATTTACAGTGATGCCCAATGAACCTAAACATGCATGTCTTTGGAGGTGGGAGGAAACCGGAGTACCCGGAGAAAACCCACGGTGACACGGGGAGAACATGCAAACTCCACCCAGAGAGATCGTGAGATGTTGTTATTGTCCGACCCGGGAGTCGAACCCACGACCTCCTTATTGGGAAGCCAGAGCTCTAACCACTTGGCTACCGTGCACCCCTCATTTATTTCATTCATTTATCAAAGTTGCGTATAAAATGGTGTAAATACACCAGAGGGCGCGAGGCATGAAGAGGGGTGTACCAGCCCAGTTTAGGTGTATGCAAGTGTAGCATGTATGTTATACTAGCTAATATTACAATGCCTGTAACTGCCAGGAAACAATGCCTTAGTAACTAAAGTTAAGTATTTAGTTGGGCTAAGTCAGAAGATGCTTTGGTTCGGCTCTAGGAGTGGAGTAATTGAGGCTGAGACAGATGTTTAAGTTTTGCTGATAATACAGTGCCTTGCGACAGTATTCAACCCCCTTGAACTTTTCTACATTTTCTCTAATTATGCCCACAAACAAACATATTTCACTGAAACTTTGTGTGAAAGACCAACACTAAGTTGCACACAATTGTGAAAAAGAAGGGCAGTCAAACATGAGTTTGTTTTTTTTACAAATAAAAACCTGAAAAGTAGGCATGCAAAGTTATTCAACCCCTTTTCTTCTGAGTGCAACACATTGCTTTTAGAGGCTTTAGAAGGTTCCAATGTTGACCCAACAAATAAATAGAGCCCACCTGTGTGTAATCTACTCTCAGTATAAATGTAGCTGTTCTGTAAAAACCTCAGAGGTTTGTTTGAGAGTATTGGGGAGCAGTCAGCACCATGAAGACCAAAGAACACACCACACAGGTCAGGGATAAAGCTGTGAAGAAGTAAAAAGCAGTATTAGGTTATAAAAGATTTCCAAGGCTCTAAACATCTCACAGAGCACTGTTTACACCATCATCCATAAATGGAAGGAGTATGGCACAACTACAAACCTACTAAGACCAGGCCGTACACTTAAACTTACAGTCTGAACAAGGAGAAAACTGGTGAGAGATGCAGCCAAGAGGCCCATGGTGACTCTGGAGGAACTGCAAAGATCTACAGCTCAGGTTAGAGAATCTGTCAACAGTACAACTTTTAGTCGTGCACTACACAAATCTGGTCTTTATAGAAGAAAGGCATTGCTGAAAGAAAGCCATAAGAAATCCTGTTTTCACTTTGCCAAAAGCCATGTTTATTGTTTATTTAGTTGGATCCCCATTAGCTGTCACCAAGTCGACAGCTACTCTTCCTGGGGTCCTATATGTGGGGGACACAGTAACCATGTGGAGGAAGGTGCTCTGATCAGATGAGACCAAAATTGAACTTTTTGGCCAAAATGCAAAACGCTATGTGTGGCAGAAACCTAACACTGCTCATGACAAAATTTCAGTCTCAAGATGTGGAAAGCTGGTAGAAACATACCCAAAGAGACTTGGAGCTGTAATTGCAGCAAAAGGCGGTTCTAGAAAATATTGACTCAGAGGGGTTGAATAACTTTGCACGTCTACTTTTCAGGTTTTTATTTGTAAAAAAAAAAAAAGTACTCATGTTTGACTGCCCTTCTTTTTCACAATTGTGTGCAACTTAGTGTTGGTCTTTCACACAAAGTTTCAGTGAAATATACTCAACAAAAATATAAACGCAACACTTTTGTTTTTGCTCCCATTTTTCATGAGAGGGACTTAAAGATCTAAAATTCATTCCAGATACACAATATTACCATTTCTCTCAAACACTGTTCACAAATCTGTCTAAATGTGTGATAGTGAGCACTTCTGCTTTGCTGAGATAATCCATCCCACCTCACAGGTGTGCCACATCAAGATGCTGATCTGACATCATGATTAGTGCACAGGTGTACCTTATACTGCCCACAATAAAAGGACACCCTGAAATGTGCATTTTGTTTATGCTTTATTGGCGGTCTGGGGACTCAGAACCAGTCAGTATCTGGTGTGACCACCATTTGCCTCATGCAGTGCAACACATCTTCTTCGCATAGAGTTTATCAGATTGTCTATTGTGGCCTGTGGAATGTTGGTCCACTCCTCTTCAATGGCTGTGCGAAGTTGCTGGATATTAGTGGGAACTGGTGCACGCTGTCGTATACGCCGGTCAAGCACATCCCAAACATGTTCAATGGGTGACATGTCCGGTGAGTATGCTGGCCATGCAAGAACTGGGACATTTTCATATTCTCTGAAACGCCTTTGGAGACGGCTTATGGTGGAGAAATGAACATTCAATGCACGAGCAACAGATCTGGTTGACATTCCTGCTGTCAGCATGCCAATTGCACGCTCCCTCAATGCTAGTAGCATCTGTGGCATTTTGCTGTGAAACAAAACTGCACATTTCAGGGTGACCTTTTATTGTGGGCAGTATAAGGTACACCTGTGCACTAATCATGATGTCAGATCAGCATCTTGATTGGCACACCTGTGAGGTGGGATGGATTATCTCAGCAAAGCAGAAGTGCTCACTATCACACATTTAGACAGATTTGTGAACAATGTTTGAGAAAAATGGTAATATTGTGTATCTGGAATGAATTTTAGATCTTCAAGTCCATCTCATGAAAAATGGGAGCAAAAACAAAAGTGTTGCGTTTATATTTTTGTTGAGTATATGTTTATGTTTGTGGGCATAATAAGAGAAAATGTAGAAAAGTTCAAGGGGTTGAATACTGTCGCAAGGCACTGTATATATTGAGTAGACAAAAAAACAAAGAACCATAGACAAAAAAAGAGAGGCCATTCAGTATTAAATATGTACAATTCAAGCTTAGGAAAATATACATCCAAAAATCTCTTCCTGCAGTGCAAATTCGATAGTTGTATGAAAAGTGCTAAGCGCAAGATTTCAATTTCAATTGTCCCGATTTCCAAATGTCCGAGCGTATGACACGCAATCTTAGCAGTTTGTAGCTCAATGATTCGTAAATGTCAAGAGGGAAGTGCAAGAGTGAAGGTGCGAGTGCGAGGGAGGGCAAAGTTCTGTTTGAATTTCCACGAACAGTTCATGGGACAAAAAGAGTTTAAAAAAAAGTTCAAGGGCGGCTACAGGAGCCTCCTACCGGCCCAACCAGAGCAGGAGAGGCTCCTGAGTCAAAAATCCTGGGCTTGAGTAGAGAACTGGTGCAGGCGTGTTGCCTTGGGTTCAGTTAGGCTCAGATCCTTAGCTCGCCATCTGATCTGGTCTGTATATAAAACAGGACCAGCAATAAATCATGTTCACATCATAATAAAGTTTCATTCTAGAATCCTATCAATAATTCAAATCAATCAAGTATTCAATCAATCAAGTATCAGTGATTAACTAATACAAAGTGCTTCATAATCAATCATCAATGTATCAATATCAGTGTTAAATATTGTACTTCATTATAAATATCAAAAGAGTTCATATCAAGATTAAATAACATTAGCAAATGTAGTTATCCATATTCAAGTATCAAAATACTGCATAAACAACATATTAAAGTGTCAACAGTAGTTACACTTTAAAGTGCATGAAGTGCAATGAATGAACTGCATTGGAATCAACAAGCTCCAAACAAATGCTCAGTTTGAGCATTAAAGTGCTTCGAAATTTCAACCAAAAGTCATACATCAATGAACAACAAGTTAACAAAGACTCGACATTAATAGCACTTAATTTGATAAAATACTTTTTGAGAAAACGGGCACAAAAGACAAAGCTAACCGTTCCATTCAAACTAATGGGGTCGGCTAGGCTAGGCTAACCCATTCATCTGAATGAGAGGCTAAGCTACATGCTAGCGCACTCACCAATTTCGTAGTTTCTAGCGGACTCGCGCTCTTTTTGTTAGTGGTCTGGAGCCGGTAGTCAGCTTCTAAAGTTCCGACATTAAATGCATTTGATGAAATAACAGAAAAAGCGAAATATGCGATAAAAAGTAGTGATGGGCCATTTGAAGCCGAGGCATCGGGCTTGTGATGAAATGCTGCATTCACGCTCCCCGGGAAACTCCCCAGGTAGCAAGAAGGCTCGGGCCAGCTGCTCGAAACAGGTATCGATCTTTTGAAGCGAAAGGATTCGAGCTGGTGTTTCGAAGCACTGTTTCAAATCACGTGACCTCTACAAATGCATGCGTCTCAATGTATTGCATTCTGGCATTCAGTCTAACAGATGGCGCTATTCTCTGTTATGGAGCTCAACAGTGACCGCCCACTTCCTGGTTCCTAAATCTCGAACCCCATGTTAAATTGCCATAGGGAATTCGATAAAAAATTATATTAAAAGTTTGGAAACGTCCTCGGGGCTAAGCAGCTATGTGGTGAGTCACGAGCATAACACCTACATTTTTGTTTAAAAAACGTTTTTTCAGCTTTGTAAACTACGAAATTATTACGACATTTTGCCGAATTTTAAGTTCTAGATGTGCTTTTTAGACTGAAAACAACCGCTCTGTGGGTCTGAGTTAGCACATAGCTGGTTAGCCCGCAATATGTCTTTAAACTCTTAAGATTTGAATTTTTCGAAAAGCCTATGGCACTATAACATGGGGCAAAACTCTTCCGGAACCAGGGCGGTCTTCCACTGTGCAGCTCCATATTTAGTGCTTCGAAACAGTGTTTCACTTCGAGACAGGAGTTTCCTATGGTTTTATATCAGTGGATAGGAGAGGCAGCGATTTGGCCTTGTCATGATATACTTGTTGTTTGCCTTCCAAGTGGAATAAAACCTTTTTGGATTATATTTTTGAACAGACTTATTTGTACAGTGAATAAACTACAACCCACGATGCTCCAAAGTGATTATTTGGTCTTAAGTTTTTCCTTTTGTTAGTTTATTGACAAATCATCTGTAAAATCCACTTCTCTGAGTCTGCAACAGTCACTGCGGTTACATGTCCAGGGAAATCAGACTAGGCTAGAAAACCGGACTCTACTTGGTTTTCCCCTCAAACCGGTTGGACCAGTTTTGCTCCTGTTTACATGCACAAGAGTAAACTGATTACCCTGGAGAGACTGGTCCTGCTGTGCAGATTCACTACTGCAGGATTGAGGCTGTAATTTGTTGAATTACTTTAACATTGTTAATATTGTTTATTTTTATTAACTGTTTGTAATACTGTTTGTTAAATGACACACAGTTTTTTTCTGGAACATGTAGGACTGTTTTCAACATCTAGAACAGTGTTAAACATGGAGTTAAATGTGAGATTATATGTGCCACTTTGTGCAAGGCACTTTATACTTCTAAAATTCTTAATTTATTGTTGGAATGTGCACTGGTCAGGGGTTGTGAGCTGCTCAGTTGCATTTGTCCAGCTGCAGACCGATGATCTGTTTACATGAGTCTGAAATCAGACTACAATCGGTCGGGACCACGTGCGCCAACTGGTTTTCCGAAAACCGGTTTACGGCTCCTCATAGGTCTGCCCGGGTTTACATGTGCTTTGGAAAACCAGTTTAAATCGGACTAGGCTAGTTATCCAGTTTTTCTGGCCTCCATGTAAACGCCCTGCATGTTCTCACAGTGTCTCTCATCATTAGTTTACTCACAGCTGTAACTGGACTGATTCCTACATGTTTCAGCACCGTAATCAGAAATAGTATATGGTTTGATTCTGTTTTAGACCTTGTTTGGTTCTGGTTTACATCTGGTTTAATGCTGAGATACTCCAGGTTCAGATTTGGTTATTATTGGCAATAAAAACATTGTCTGAATATTTGACACAGCCTCGTGTCAAAAGTGACGTATTGTGCAACTGCCCGGCCTAGAAGCCATGGTCCTCGATAAAATCTGTCCCTCGGTAAAATAGAGTTGAATAGCCCTTCCATCGAGCGTCCATAACGCGCTGCAGTACCGCGGCGGGCCCCGGAACTCCATGTCGCTGTGGCCCGGGCCTCGCTGCCTCTTTCCCCGGAAACAGCGCACTCTGACCCGGCATGCGAGTCTACAATTGGCCCGTGGCGTGTAGCGGAACCCCGCACTGCCTCCTCTGTCTGCCTCTCGTGTTTTTAGCTCCAGATTTTAGCTTTTGACCGGAGCGTGCTCATTTTAAACCCCGCGGCCGGAGATGGGAGTCCCGGCGTTTTTCCGATGGCTCAGCCGAAAGTACCCGTCCATCATCGTGCACTGCGTGGAGGAGAAGGTGAGCCGCAGCCGCTGTAGCCGTTAGCCGCTAGCATTAGCTGTTAGCATGTTAGCAAACAGCGGCACATTTGACTGTTCTCAAACTGTGAGCTCAAACGCGTGTTTCACTGGGACATCTCTTATTATTTGGGTTTAAAGTTCTAAGTATCATTTTATAACTAGCATTTACACGATTCTAATGTTGTTAATTTAAGCTGGTGAAGCCCAAATCTTTTAATGGTCGTTTTAGTTGCGCAACAAACCAAGTTTTCAACTGGAGAGAACCGTTTGTTTATTGCGGTTAACGTCTATGCTTGTGTTATTAGTTAGAACTCAGAGAACTTAAGATTCTGGTCACTTCCCATCAACAAAAGGTTACCTGAATACATGTTAAGCGCAGAGTTTCCCTCCGATACAGGAAGCTTTCATAAATCCGCTAAAGCTCAGAGTTTTCTGCATTTTGTTTGACCGAATAAAAGGCTCGGGAAGAGACAACTCATACCATGGAAATAATGGCAAATCCTTCATGTTATTTGTCAGGTTTGCGGAATTTCCGAAGGAACACATAAGTAAAAATTATATAGAAAAGTAACAAAAACAGCCACGGAACAACTCAATAAACTGCTGGGCCAGTATTATCACTCTCCATTGTGTCAAAATATGCTGTGTTGAACGCTGTTTTTTAGTTATTAGCAATGTAAAATCTCCATTGGTTTAACATTAGACCAATCTCCATGCTACTGTCCTGTGATGTCACCTTCCTATTAGGGATGGGACGATATACGATATTATCGCTATAATTATGGGCTGCAATTAAATAATCGTGGCGTTTTTTCATAATCGTGATAATCGTAATCGCAATTAATCGCAATCATAGCAGCAGGTTTGCGCTTATGGCTTCATAAGAGCATCTAAAATCTGACTGCTGTGAACCCAGAAAGAAGCTGTATTATGATTAAACAAAGAAAAGCTTCATGTGTTGAAATTAATTAATGACTCTGAGACAAAGTTAGTAGATTTTTGCTCAACATTGTAAACATTTGTTTAATTTGAATCATTATTGATTGTACTGAGATCAAAATACAATACCTAGTTGTTCAAACACATACATATTGTGCGATAATAAATATTTCAGTGACTTTAAATCTGTGCACTTTTACATTTAGTAAATTATAGTGATAATATCGTTAATTGCGATTATTTTGGTCACAATAATCGTGAGTGCAAAATTTCGTCCCATGCCTACTTCCCTTATACAAAATTGACAAATTGATCTAAACTGGCTTGAAAATTAAAACCAGTCCAATAATTTCCTGTTCAAAACAGCAGAACTGATAAGTTCTGCCTCTTCATTGGGCAATTTAACTGCATCAAAGAACTTATAAGGCTCAGGAAGGTGAACTCGCACAACAGTAGAAGTTGCAGATTTTGAATTGCTGAATATTGATAATAACGTTAAATAAAACATATTTTGACAGTACAGACTGAGAGATAAACTTGACCCAGAAGTTTATTGAGTTGTCCCATGGCTGGTTTTACTTTTTTATTTTGTTTTTGCTAATGTATTCCTTACGGAAGTTCTGCAAACCTGACAACAAACATTTGCCATTATTTCCATGGTAACTGTTGTTTCTTCAGTTTACCTTGTATTTTCTGTTTACATACATGTTTTTTTTATTCTAATGAAGCTTAATGTCTTGTTTGTAATTGTCCCAGGGGAAGGAGTTCAATGGCGTCCGTATTCCTGTGGACACGACCAAACCAAACCCAAACGAGGTGGAGTTCGACAACCTGTACCTGGACATGAACGGCATCATCCACCCCTGCACTCACCCGGAGGACAAGTGAGAAACGCTTTTATTTAGACTTTAGCTACACATCTTAAGCCTGGTGCGGCCACATACTCTGACGCACTTAAGTCAAACCTAATTTTAGAGATTTGTCTTTTTAAAATGTACTATGACTAGATAAGGTCTTTTTCTGATAAATACTTAATTGATGTCAGCAAAAACATGTATTAAACTTTTTATAAATACATTCAAATGGAGGAGATTAGAGATGCTCCGATCAGGATTTTTGAGGCCGATCACCGATAATTTAAATTTTGCTCGGCCGATACCGATCAAATTGTTTTGTAGCTTCTTTAATATATATGTTATTACTATGACCAGGTCAAATTACATTTACTATAGCATATTACGAACATTTGTTGTCATTTTTTCAAACAACAATCAATCTTTTGCATGATCCAACCCCACACTATACTTATTATTCAAAATGTCTACACTTATTCAAATAAATAATTAAACTGCTTCTCTGATCACTGTCGCTCTAGCTCCGCCCCCTTTCTCTCCCACTCACCGCTACAGCTGCTGCTGCTGCTGCTGTGCTGACACAAAGAGACAAGAGAAGTGTCTGTTTCTTACTTTAGCCTGAGTCATACATGAAATAAACCTAAATACCTCTTTGCAGACACTATTTAACAACGTTTAATTGTGGAAAACTCTCCGCTGGACTGTTGTGTTCGCGAACGCGCGTGTAGGACTAGATTTTTTCCGATCAACTTTTAAAGTGTTTAGAACTAATTATCTTCGCCAATATTGATCCTATCACTACGAAATAAAAACTGGGACAGAGTTTAGACTGTTCTCTCTCAGAATATGTCCGCTACAAGTCTGTGTGTGGACGAGACGTTTTACTACGGCTGTTCAAAGATACGTAACTTAAAAGGAGAGCTTGTGCGTCCTGTGGCTGCAGTAGGAAACCATTTGGCACAGTCTGAGCGCGAATCACTTCATTCATACTTTAGATGGCCAAAACGTTTATTTTGCTTCATTTCAGACTACAGCGGGTGAGCTTGCAGCTTAGTGCATGTTTAACAGAATGTGCTCTATTTGCTACATGACGTGGTTTCACTAATTTATGAGCAGGCAGAGTGAAGCCGGGACGACATGGAGCAGTGGAAGCAGCGTAAAAAAACAAACAAGAGTGTGATCAGTGCGTCTGATCGGTTCATTTTGCCGATCGCCGATCACGTGATTTGTGCCGTTATCGGCCCGATCATGATCGGTGGCCGATCGATCGGAGCATCTCTAGAGGAGATTGTTACAGGCCTGGGTAAACTGCGGCCTTTCGACGGTTAATCTGAAACCTCATGTTTTTGAGAGTTTGTGTTGCTCTTTATTCACCTTGTTTATTATATATTATTTCTTTGTTCACACCCACTTCCTGGCAACACACTTCCTGCTTAGCTCTGTTATGATAGCCAGCTTGTCAGTTTTGCAACCTAATCTCAAATAGATATCACTTTGCAAAATGAAAAAGGCTATGTTTTGGGCTGGGCAATAGTATATCGAATTATAGATAAAGAGCCAGGTAAACATAAAAAGGCTATGCAGGTAATATTTCTGCACTTGTGTGATTCATTTTACAACATTTATATTTCTTGACAATGGATGGCATTCACATTGTCCAGACCTTTTTTTTTGTTTGTTTTTTGCAATTCAAAAAGTGATGAATGGGTTTAGTCCAGAGGTTCTCAAACTTTTCTGAAATATTTGTAATTATTTTTTTCCAAATGCATGATGTAATTTTATTATTATTAAAAAGGTATAAAGCATGTTTTAAAATAATTTTAAAATCAGAAGCTCTCATGGGGTCCCAACTTGGGTCCGCCCTATAAACCAGCGCTCAGAAGCTTCAGTGTGACGAGACTGTCCTGCGTGATCGGAGCGGAAAAAACGCTGCTGTTCCACACACTTTTGTCAGGACAGGACTTCTGTTTTGCAAATGCAAAAGCTCCAAAGAGTTTCTAATCCCGTATGTTTTATTTCACTGTTTGTTTCGGAATTTTCTCCGCAGATATATGACAGATTTGAACAAATGAAGCATCAATACGAAGCTCTAGTTTCGTAGAATGTCGCTGGATGTGGCAAACGCTTCTTTAAGGACACAAATCTGCTGCTATTAAGCTCACACACAGCCTCTCTTAGTTTGATGTGAGGATGGGAGAGAGGAAAAAAGAAAAGCTGTTGGAACGTACATGAGTGAGACAAAGAGAGCGCTCTGGGTGTTCACAACTGCTGGTCTATATTCGAAAGCCTTTATTTGAAAAATTCTATCAGACTCAACAATTTCCCGCGGCACCCCTGGACTCACGTCACGGCACCCCATTTGAGAACCTAATAAAAATCATCAGATTGAAAATGCACAAAATTACTTCTTACATATTTCAGGGCAAAAATATCATCTGGACTTCAACATGATTGCGCCTGTGTCTTAATATCGTTATTGAAATATTCATTTTTGTCATTATCGCCCAACCTTAGCTATGCTGATACTTTAGGCTAACAGCAGCTAAACCAGAAGTCCACAACCACGGAAAGGGCAAGAATAAGATGATTTTTTTTATTTGACTTGGCAATGGAGCATGTTTCTTTGCTTGTTGTTCTAATATTTGTCACAATAAATGGTCAGTATAGTGCATTAAAAAGTCTTATGTTTTACCAAAATGTGCCTGTAATAAAGATCATTTTTTAAAGGGACTGTACCTGATTTTTGCATCCTAAAAATGTAAACAAACAGAAATAATTAATTTTAACCTTTTTCCTTCAGGCTATTGATTTCCTCACGTAGCTAATGCATTCTGAGCTTCAGAATTCTTCATCATGATGAGTTTTAATGTTTTTTCACAGCTTTTAACAGCGAGGTGAGTCACTATGCTAACAACAGTTAGCCACAATGCTAAAAACAAAAACAGAAAAAGCTGCACACAAACAGGATTTTATTAGACATAGACAGGACTTTGGGGACTAATTTCCACCTGAATAGATACATTAACAAGTCATCAGTGCTAGGGGGAAATTGCTTTTTAGTTATATTGTTGCAAAAAAATCGAGTACAGTCCCTTTGAATATGGTCCTCTGGGAAAAATGAATGCCCACCCCTGGCTTTTCACAGAGCTGCGGCTTGGCTAGTTCCGGTCTAAAAGTACCTGTGGATAGTTCGTTCTCGTCTCATCATCAGAGAATTAGTGGAAAAGCCCTAAAATAATTTAATATGTAACTGACACAAAGCGGACACAAGTTACAGCCAGATAACCATTGGCAGCGAGTTCAGAGCTTCACAAACGAGGTAAATACTTCACCGTGGAAAACCCGTGTGTTTATAAAATGTGACGTTATGTCTCTGAAGCTAGTGCTATTTAATTAAATTATTAATGTTAAAGCCCATTTGACAGATTATAACATTTTTCTAATTTTGACCTAGTAGTGTGAGAGTCTTTGTGGTAAATATTTATCATAGTTTTACAGCAGTTAAGTTGCAAAGTACGTATGAAGAAATTCACAAATAAAGGTTTAAAAACAGGAAGTAATTGGAGTTCTAAAACAGAATCCCTCCACATTTAACTCTGTTAAAGTGTTGTAAGTAAGTTACAATAATTTGTCACATTGTCACTGTGTTATTTAAGTTGATTTTGGCCCAGATTTACAAGTAACATTTGTGGATTCCCCTCCACATGTGTCATATTTACTGGACAAAAGACGAGAATGAACTTCACCAAAACAACCAAATTGGGTAAAAACAAGCTAAATGTTAAGTTAAATCATAATCATATTTACTAAAAATGTAGTCTAACCTGTCATAAGCAATTTAAAATAACTCTACAAACTGAACTAGCTAACAATTGGCTAGGTTTTAAATATAGTTTTATTGAATTCTAATATCATACAAGTTAATAGAGTTGGTAGCATTTAGCAATGCGCTAAAAATGTGTACCTTTTAAAACACGTTCTTTTCCTGGTGAAGTATTTACCTCGTCTGTGAACCTGCCAGTGATGATCTAGTTCAGATCTGCTCTCCGCTTTGAGTTTTTAAAATATTGATTAATTTTGGCGCATCTTTGCAAATTCCTCATAAGGAATGAATGGAGAAGGAACTATCCACAGAAGTTACACAAACCGGAGCTAGCCTAGTTGCAATGTGAAAAGAATGGTGCTGGTCGAAATAGCTTTTGTGATGTTTTGTGCAGCTCGACATGATTATTTATTCAGCTTCATCGTCAGACCTGTGCAGTTGTTGGATCTTCACTTACTCCAGCGGCTCTTTCTCCTTCAGACCGGCTCCAAAGAACGAAGACGAGATGATGGTGGCCATCTTTGAATACATCGACCGTTTGTTCAACATCGTGAGGCCCAGACGAGTCCTGTACATGGCCATCGACGGAGTGGTACAAACCTCGTCTTTAATCTATAACAAAACACTTTTAAACAAGACTTTTAAACAGTGTTCTGACAAGTCCAGGGTTTCATCACCATTAGTTTACTAAAGTTTATTAACTATTGAATGTCTGAATATTCCTTTTTTGTGCTCATCAGTTTAGGGTTAGTTCTGAGTTCTTTCTTACATACGGGGTTCGTACAGTCATGGGAAAACCTGGAAAATTCATGAAAAATTTTAATTTAATTTCCAGACCCTGGAAAAGTTTTGAAATTCTACTGGTTTTGGAAAGGTTTAGGAAAATTATAGAATATTTTGAGTTTAAAAAATCCAAGTTGGTTTACTACAACACATTTCTGCTTGTGTTTACTTAAGACAAGAGAAAAAATATTAAAAAAATCTGCCCATAAAGAAAATAGTGTTCTGTTTTATTAAATAGAACATTTCGACATCCTTTGCACAACTGTTAAAATATAAATAATTATAATTATGTGGTAACTAAATGGTTTGAAACTAAAATATTGCCTTTATTTAATTAATGAAAACTATGGCTGGGCGATCTGGGAAAAATATCACTTTTCTTTTTTTCTAATATTGATCAATCTCTGTTTTTTTATTCAATTTAGTTTAACCTTTTCAAAAACAAAAGAAACATGGCTTTGATGAACATGAACAAAAACGTTTCAACTCATTTATAAGATCTATTTGTTTGAAATTGTAGATCAACATAATGTCTTAAAGTTTGACTTTTGCTCCAAATCACTCGGGCTGTAGTCGACTAAAGGTACGTCCCATCAACCGATTAATCGACTAAAAATGGGCTAAAGCTTTGAAACTAAAAAGTATGTTTTATTCTATTTATCTGACCCATACGTAAGTACTAAAGATCCATTGGTGTTCATGCAAAAACAACAATTTATACACAAAATGAATAGGAAACATGGCATTTATGTATAAAACGGTAGATTACACCAATAATTTGGTTCCAAATCTTTACAAAATTGCATCTTTTGTTCCTGTTCAAGATAAAACCTTATAATCCAAGGGTCTGCAACCTGCGGCTCGAGAGCCACATGTGGCTCATTAAAGACAACAGAGCGGCTCTTTGAGACTGTGAGGGTTCTTAAGTTGTGACAATAATGATGGCGTAGTCAGAAGGATGTTTTTTAAAATTTATTATTGCTCAACGTTCCCAAAAAGTTTGACGTGCTATACAAAAAACAGTGATAACACACAATTATTTACATATTTTACAAACATAGCAAAAAGTTTCATACTTCATAGAGGCTCTCCATAGTTACCTTCTCCGTAACAGCCCCAGACACAGAATGACAGAGGGAGAGAGGCTGGCTCCCTTTTAAAGCCCAAGGCTCCTCCCACAAGCCAATTAACACAAAAATCAATAGTTTCTGCCATAAACTACAATTATTTATCATTTTACAATTATTGAAATATTCACAAAAAATACTTGACAAAACACTTGCGTCACTGCACCTGTAACACTCTCACAAGAATTAATTTTATTTCTTTCGTGCTAAAAATAAACATTTTGCGGTGACGTCACTATTACGTCAGACGCTAATGACGCGCGCTTGACGCAATATAACCCGGAAGTTAGCGGAGCGCTCTGTTTGACAGTTGGGACTCGTGAATGGAAGATGGATACTGGTAAAAAGTTTGACCGCGGTAAAAACTATGGATATAAATGGTTAAACAGAAGCCTAGTGTGCACCCAAGACGACTGCGGTGGTTTTTGGACAGTGGACCTGGCGAAAATGGCTCGGAAGGACGGGGAACGGGATGAATGAAGAAGCAGGTAAGTGGTGAGCGCGTGTGTGGGTGTGGGGCGACTTAAGTTTGGGACGGCGCTGCGGCTTTCTCAGGACCAGCTCCGTCACAGAGACTGAGGAACCAGACGATGTAAAAGTTCCAGATCATTCTTTGCTATTCTATGCTGTTCGCAATATTTATTTTATATTAGTAGTTGTTTAGTGCAGTGTTTTCCAATCTTTTTGGAGCCATGACAAATTTTTTGGGTTGAAATTTTTCCGTGGCACACCACTTAGTCATATAATGCCAAAGCAAACTATTTTTGAAAACAACATTATTTATTTTGGAAATACTGTCCATTACACAAGACAACTGCTGGTGGAAGGTCTTGCCTAATGTTTGTAGATTTGTACTTGTAGTGTCCCTCCAAACTTACCGTGCTCTCAATAAGATTACACTTTTACAAGCTATTTTGAATAAAATGACCACATATTCTATCAAATACACGATATTTGACTTTAGAACATTCCAAAGTAAGTTTTTCAAAGAGAAAAGTTACAAAATCCACCTTCAAACTATTCTTTAAATAAGTAAATAGTGATTGTTTTACTTTCATTATGGCTGAAAAGGTTATTTTAAACACTACGAAATAGTAAATGATTCATTTAAATTTGTGATTGTGTTTTTACAAGACACACTAGTATTCTCTGGCACACTGGTTTATTGAATGCACAGAAAGACAGCCATAACTGGAGTCTTTCTCAAAAACACACATCATTACAGAAATGTGGTAATTGAAACAAATAGATAAGTTTTTTGGAGGAGTAGGGAGAGGAGCGCTGAATACAGTTGTGGCTCTTTCCAACTTTGAATTGGTTTGAATAGGGTACATACGGCTCTTTTGCTGTGAAAGGTTCAGGTTTCATACAGTCATTGTAAAACCTGGAAAAGTCATGGAAAATGTAAATCTAATTTCCAGGCCCTGGAAAAGTTTTGGAATTCTACTGGTTTTGGAAAAGTTTGGGAAAATTATAAAATATTTTGAGTAAAATATGAAAGATGGTTTACTACAACACAATTCTGCTTTTGTTTAGCTAAGACGGAGAAAAAACATTTTAAAAATGTGCCCTTAAAAAAAATGCATATTGCAAATTGCAGTGATTTTATTACATTTAGAACATTTTGACATCCTTTCCACATTTGTTAAAAAAAAATCTGGTGACTAAATGGTTTGAAACTAAATTATTGAATTAAATTTATTTAACTAGTTACTGAAAACAAGGGCTGGGCAATCTGGGAAAAATATTATTGCATTTTTTCCTCATAGTGATAAATCTTGATTTTTGATTTCTAACCTTTTCAAAAACAAAAGAAAAATATCATTTATGTACATGAACTTTTAGAATGTTTCTTTTAGTAGTTTTTTTTTTTGTTTGTTTTTATTGTATATCAACATTCTGTCTTCAGGTTTGACTTTTGCTCCAAACCACACTTTTACTGACAAAGGATTGAATTTTGATCTTTCGTTTCATAGCATATGACCAAATAGTTGACGCTTTGATTTGATTCTCGATTAATTGCCCAGCCCTACTGAAAACAAATAACTGGTTTGAAATATGTGTGTGAATACAAGGTCATGGAAATGTTGGAATTTGTTTTGGAAAAGTCATTGAAAAGTTATGGAAAACCATAAGTTAAAATCTGTGCGAACCCTGAAGGTTGCAGACCCCTGTTATAGTCTATCTAAAAGAATTAGTCGACTAAAACAAATTTTGGTCGACTAAGATCCCTTCACTGATTAATTGACTAAAGCACTTGAGCCCTACAAATCACACATTTTTACTGACAAAAGATTGATTTTAATTGTTTAGAAATGTGTGTGTGAATATAAGATCATGGAAATGTTGGAAATTTGTTTTGAAAAAGTAATTGAAAAGTTAAAATCTGTACAAACCCCGTGCATAGATCAGATTAAATTGAAGTTAAAAATGTCAGTGTCCAATAAACAAACCTGTGTCTGAAAATGTTTGAACTGTGAAGGCCCCTCGAGCCAAGATGAACCAGCAGAGATCCAGAAGGTTCCGGGCGTCTAAAGAAGGAGTGGAACTGGCCGAGGAGAAGAGCCGCATGAGAGAGGAGGTCATCCAGAGAGGTCAGAGGTCAAACGCAGCAGGTCACCAGAGGGTCAGCCCGGGGTTTAAACGTGTTTGTGTTTTCAGGAGGATATCTTCCACCGGAGGAAATCAAAGAGCGCTTCGACAGCAACTGCATCACTCCTGTAAGAACTCTGACTTTGTCTGAACAGGGATCTCAGTCCGAAATGATTGAAGTCAGAGCTGGTGGAGGGTCATATTTTAATATATACACCTGGCCACAAGTTTGAGACCGCTGTTATAGAAGCTTTTCTGTTGACTTGGCGCCTCGTTTGTTAAGAAAGCTGCTAAATTTTAGTAAAAACAATGCAGGTGTTGTTTATTACATTCAAAAAGAAAAACGCAAAATTGGAAAAAGTTTAAAGCTTTATAATCCATCACAAAGTTTGGTCGACAAAGATGCCATCATCACATCAATCTGCTGAAACTGTAGATGGGCTCATATGGATTTCGCGGCCGGCTGCGAGTTGCTGCCTCCGGACTGTCTGACCTGTTAACTTTCTGTAACGCAGAAGTGCGGTTCATGAGAGTGCAGGCACCTGTCTGACATTTTATACACTCAAGGAAAAAAGAAACGCAACATTTTAATTTTCAAAAAATACATTTGGAAAAACAGGCTAGCACCATGGTTTCTGAAGACGGGTGAACAAATTTCTTGGTTTGGCTGGACTGATTGTGAGAACATTAAAGAGTGCATTACAGGGTGGTTTATGTTTGAAACTCAGAGTTGACTTTTACCGCTGGTTAACTGTGCTCAAGTCTTCTCTATAAAAGGCACCAGAATGAAGCCAAAAACACACTCAACCAGAGAGGGATGGAGCTATTGGTTGTTCCAAGCTGGACGATGTTGTCTTGCTGTCTCCAGGGTGATTGGCGTCCACCGCTCTACCATTAGTCGTCTTGTGGAGCGATACCAGGCCACTGGTTCCTCTAATGACCGCCCTCGTACTGGTGGCCCCCGTGTAACGACTGCTGTACAAGACCAACCGCCCCCCCGCACATCTCTGTAACAGGTTCAACCTCCACCAGGTCCACAGCCCAGACCATTGGGACACACCACAGGCCAGTGTCTCCAGAACCATCCGTAATCTCCTCCGCGCTGACGCTATTCCACCATATCGGCCATATGTTGGATCAGTGCTTAGAGCTTGGGTCGAGTGGTGCACTCACATCGTCGTTGGACTTTGTAGAGGTGGTCCCAAGTTGTGTTCAGTTACCAAAAAGGTTCCAGTGCTTCAGAGCAAATGGCTGAGATTGGGTGTACAGGACACTATAGGAGAAACTCAGAAGCAGCTGAGGGCGGCAATTCCACAGGATCAATTCAGACACTACTGCTGATCCATGAGGCTGAATAACCTCTGTCCAGGAGCCAACGGGGGTCAGTGAACTATTGACAGTCTGATGAAACTCTGTCACGTTTGGTTTGGGGGTTGCTCTATTGTTTGGTTGTGTTATTGGACTGAAAATGTGTAAACGCCACAAGAATTGGCCTGAGAATTAGAAATGGATGTAGGGTTCATATGAAACAGACGAACCTCAAAAAGAAAATTATTCTGCCCCTCAAAAACTCAGAAAACTGAGTGTTGCGTTTCTTTTTTCCTTGAGTGTACAAAAGTGAGTCCCGCTGCAACAATGAATCTAAAAGCTGAAGTCAGTGTTTCTATGAACCACACAGATAAGGATAAGGCTTCATTTGACAAAGTTTTGGTCTGATTTAGTGATGTTTCATTTTCTTAATCATGATCGAAGACAAACAGGAACAAAGAGGAACAATGATGAACGAGGGTATCATGCAGAGAGATAGATTAACGCAAACACTTTTGTTTAGACGAAATAAACTCTGGATATAGCGACACTTGAGATGTAAATTTCAGCTTCAAGTCAGAAATCCTTGCCTCAGTCTCACTGTTGGACGTCACATGAACAGTGATTATTACATATGTGTCAGAGCTTATTTAACCTGTTTACTTATCCTCAATTTTTGACGTGTGTCTTGTAATTAAAGCCTCATGTCTGCAGTCTAGAGGCTTTGTGCGGTCCAGCTGCGGCGACACACACACACACACACAGCCTGGTGGCCTGAAAAAATACAGAAAAGCTGATATCTTAATCTATAAGTAAAACGAATTGGAGACTCTAGCGCTAGAGGAGATTTATACTCTTCTTTTCCTCAAGATGGTTGTGTCTGTCCGGTGAACACGCTGTAATAACACTCCTTATACGTCTCATCTGTAATAACATGTAATAACTCTTGTCTGTGTGTGTTACAGGGCACAGAGTTCATGGATAACCTGGCTCGATGTCTGCGTTATTACGTCGCCGATCGCCTCAGCAACGACCCGGGCTGGAAGAACGTGACGGTGAGTGCGACCTCTGACCCTTTCTGACCCTCTCTGACCCGCCCTCAGCCGTCTGACTCCTGTCTCGTCTCGTGTTCCAGGTGTTTCTCTCAGACGCCAGCGTTCCGGGAGAAGGAGAGCACAAGATCATGGACTTCATCCGCAGACAGAGAGGTAAACGCAAACACAAATATTTCATTTAAAATCTCAGTCCAGCTCACTTACTGAAGGACTAAGCTTTTAATTATTCCCACCATTAGTTTAGAAGAGCTTTTTACAACTTTAGGTGAAGATAACTTACATACAGGGTTCCCACGCGTCCTGGAAAACCTGGAAAATCTGGAAAATGATTAGCTCAATTTCCAGTCATGGAAAACACATAAAAAATGAGAAAAACAGCCAAATGTCATGGAAAATATGTTTTTCTGGAAAATGATTTGGCTCAATAATAAAATGTATAACAGTGCGCAAACAAATAAACCAGATTTTTGCAATGTACAAACATAGTAGTCAAAAAATAGTAATAAATGCCTTTGTACTAATGTAAAACTGCTAAAAAGTATAGGATTTGCAAACCCAGATTGCAAAAACGTACATCCAAAATTTAATTTATCATTTATTCACTTGGCTGTTTATCCAAATGTTTTAATTGGAGGCATACAAAATAAGGTCAACAGTAGTTTGATTTTAGTTCAAAGGCCTGAGGTAAAAAGTGTCAAAAAACATGATTTTTTTTTTCTCATGTTCTTCAGCCACTGGAAACCTGTAAAAAGCATCAGAAGGCACCAAAATTGAATTAATTTTTCAAAAACCTCAGGGGGAGGACCCCCAGACCCCCACTCATGTTTTTCTCCCTGCACCTCTGCATAAATACTGTAACTGTGATGCTCATGAAACACCAAAAAAAGGCTATCAAAGCAAACTTTGACTGAGAACTGGCCACACGACGGTTTTATATACTTTGACTGTCATAAATGTGGACTATTGAGCTCTCACAAACTTGGCAAAACAGGCTAAATTTTGGTGATGTAGATGTTGTGATTACATAAAATCCTTGTTGCGAATGTCCTGGAAATGTCCTGGAAAATGTTCTTGGCATATGAGTGGGAACCCTGATATAGACTTACAGTGGCATGAAAAAGTATGTGAACCTCTATTTTAAGAGTAAAATCAAATGTGTTTTAATTGTTGTGTGTTTCCAGCTCAGCCCAACCACGACCCAAACACTCACCACTGCCTCTGTGGAGCCGACGGTAAGTGGCTCACGCTAACGGCTCTGATTTAGGCTGAATCAGGTTTAGTTTTACCTCACACACGTTTCACAAACCCGGAACTTTAAATCCCCCCTGTGTCTGCAGCTGATCTGATCATGCTGGGTCTGGCCACGCACGAGCCCAACTTCACCATCATCAGAGAGGAGTTCAAACCCAACAAACCCCGGCCCTGCGCCCTCTGCGGACAGATGGGCCACGAGCTGAAGGAGTGTGTGGGTACGGCCCGAGAGAAGCAAGGACAGGTAACTACACTAATACTATTGTTCTAAATACCGTGTGAAGCTTCTTAGTTCCTGGATCTTGTCTGCTGTGGTTGTAAGAGTCGTGTTTTTCCTCTCACCTGCAGTTTGTCGTAGTATTAATCTTCTTTTTTATGGTTTTGGTTTGATTGTGTTTCTGTTTTCAGCACGACGAGTTCGCCGACACGATGCCGGTGTCAGAGCAGGAGTTCATCTTCATCCGCCTCTGCGTTCTCAGAGAGGTCAGTCCTGCTTTTAGTCCTGCTTTAGCCCTTGTTTCAGACCTGCTTTAGTCTTGTTTTAGACCTGCTTTAGCCCTTGTTTCAGACCTGCTTTAGTCTTGTTTTAGACCTGCTTTAGTCTTGTTTTAGACCTGCTTTAGTCCTTGTTTCAGACCTGCTTTAGTCCTTCTTTCAGACCTGCTTTAGTCCTTCTTTCAGACCTGCTTTAGTCCTTGTTTCAGACCTGCATTAGTCCTTGTTTCAGACCTGCTTTAGTCCTTGTTTCAGACTTGTTTTAGCCCTTGTTTCAGACCTGCTTTAGTCCTTGTTTCAGACCTGCTTTAGTCCTTGTTTCAGACCTGCTTTAGTCCTTGTTTTAGTCCTGCTTTAGTCTTGTTTTAGACCTGCTTTAGTCTTGTTTTAGACCTGCTTTAGTCCTTCTTTCAGACTCGTTTTAGTCCTTGTTTCAGACCTGCCTTAGTCCTTGTTTCAGACCTGCTTTAGTCTTGTTTTAGACCTGTTTTAGTCCTGCTTTAGCCCTTGTTTCAGTCCTGCTTTAGTCCTTGTTTCAGACCTGCTTTAGTCTTGTTTTAGACCTGTTTTAGTCCTGCTTTAGCCCTTGTTTCAGTCCTGCTTTAGTCCTTGTTTCAGACCTGCTTTAGTCCTTGTTTTAGTCCTGCTTTAGTCCTTGTTTCAGACCTGTTTTAGTCCTGATTTAGTCCCTGTTTCAGACTTGCTTTAGCCCTTGTTTCAGACCTGCTTTAGTCTTGTTTTAGACCTGTTTTAGACCTGTTTTAGACCTGTTTCAGACCTGCTTTAGTCCTTGTTTCAGACCTGTTTTAGTCTTGTTTTAGACCTGTTTTAGACCTGTTTTAGACCTGTTTCAGACCTGCTTTAGCCCTTGTTTCAGACCTGCTTTAGTCTTGTTTTAGACCTGTTTTAGACCTGTTTTAGACCTGCTTTAGCCCTTCTTTCAGACTTGTTTTAGTCTTGTTTAGCCCTTGTTTTAGTCCTGACTGTTATGTGACCTGTGACCTCTGACCCCGCTCCAGTACTTGTCCCGAGAGCTGACCATGGCCAGTCTTCCGTTCCCGTTCGACTTCGAGCGCAGCGTGGACGACTGGGTTTTCATGTGTTTCTTTGTGGGGAACGACTTCCTGCCGCATCTGCCGTCGCTGGAGATCAGGTCAGTCCACTTTCTACTTTTAACTTTAGACCTTCACCACATTCTACCGGACAATATGGTTTAAAACTGCTGGATTAATCTTGTTTAGAGGCAGTTTTTTGTTGAAATACGAAAGCTGAAAGTCATTGAAACCACACTTTGAAACATTCTTTATGGTGATACAAGCGGTTTTATGTCACACTGGGGAACAAAATAATTAAATGAACAACATTTAGCTAAAATAACTCAAAGAAAACACATTTTCTATAGAGCTGGGTGATATATTGATATATATCGTATTTTCTGTGGACAATATATGAATTTATTCATAAAGTAAATATCGAAATAATCAAATTAAAAATTTTTGACTAAAAAGTTACACAGTGGCCCAAACAAATGAGAGTTAGAAATGTCATGACAAAATACGTTATTAACAAGAAAATCTGACTCTTGTTCATCTGGACTTATGACATCACGTTTTACATCATGGCCTATTAACCCTAAACAAAAACATTAAAGACATGTATTAACACATTTCTATTGCACTGACATATTGTCTGAATTGTTTTAAACACTAAAATCATTTAACCTTCCTGTAAGTCAATACTGACTGCAGTTCTCGTGTCTCCACAGAGAGGGCGCTATTGATCGTCTGGTGGGGATCTACAAAGACGTGGTGCACAAGACCGGGGTGAGTCTAGAACAAAGTGACTTTAGAACAAACTGCACGAGACCTAACCTGTCCAGTCAGAAGGTTTATCTCGATATATTTGTGAATTCACAAACACGAGATAAACCATCTGGCCTTCCAGCCGCCTGATTGGTTTGAGAGTCTGAAACATCGGTGTTTCGGCCAATCACATCACAGCAGCGTGGTTTTGAAACAGTCACATTGTAGCAGGGCGGGCTAACACAGGCTTTTGGCGCCGAGTCTGATTCAAGCTAAACAAAGATGGCTGCTCTCGTGGATGTTTGTGTTTCTGCTGCTTTTGATGCTGTTTCAGCAGAAATACAGAGTAATTTCTTTTTGAAAGAAGAGCAGTATGTGTGACATTGGATACACCATTATGAGTTGTTGCTGTGATTGGCTAAGCACAAATAAGGTCGGCCGCTCACCCAATCAGCTCCAAGTATTTCACTAAACGCCCCACCTTTTCTCGAACGCCTTCAGTGTGTAAAGATCCAGATGGAGACTGTGGAAGAACTCACATCAGAGTTCAACACAGATCCATCTGGAGGGAGTTTAGAACAAAACAACATGTGCTGGTTTTAGGAAAACTGGAGGCTTTTTTAATGTTGAATTTAATGTTTTAACACAACATAGAAATAGGTTCTGTTCACAACTATAATTATTATGTAAATGTAATTATTTATTGTAAAATTCAGGGTTTGTACCGACGTGGAAAACTAGAACAAGTCAAATCTCTTGGACCAATTCTTCTGGTTTTAATTCTGCTTTTAGTTTCTCTTCTAATTTAAGACAAATTTAGTGTAAGTTTTGTGAGTATCGCCCAGCCCCAGACCTAAATAATCCTGTGACCTGTGACCTGTGACCTCAGGGCTACCTGACGCAGAACGGCTTCGTGAACCTGGAGCGAGTGGAGCTGATCATGCAGGCGGTGGGCGTGGCCGAGGACAACATCTTCAGGAAGCGCAAAGAGGACGACGTAAGGAAGAAAACTGACTTTATGTTCACTTTCACTTTGAATGTTTGAGTTTTAAATGTTTTTATTCTTTGTTTAGGAAAGTTTCAAGAGGAGAATGAAGGAGAAGAAGAAGAGGATGAAGGTAAGTGTCTGATAAGAACATATGGATTGTAACTGTTGTTTCTTATTTAAAGCTTTTAGAATACGACCGCACAAACCTGAAATGAGTCCAACTAACTCCTAGCTCTCCTAAATCTTTAAACATAATGTCTTAAAACATATTTAAACAGACTAAAGTGAGACTGGAGGTGATCATTCAAACAGCCAATCAGAGCACTTCTCATTTTGATTCAGACAGTACACCAGAGGTTACATTAACCGACAATTTTCCGTCATTTACCGATTGCATTTTGACAGACGAATGGAACTACCCTTTTATATGTAGTCAAGTAATTTAGTGACCTGCATCCCGACCGGACTCGCGTTCTCGCTCCCTCACACTGAGGAAGCAGCGAAGGACAAATGCTGATTTAGTCCATTCATGTGCGTTGTGTTTCGTCAGGGAGGCCGCGAGACTGACGGCTGCAGAGCGCACTGTGCCGTGGCCTCCGCAAATACGTGACCTTTGAATCAGTAAACAGGAGGCTGCAGTTTCACGGACCACACGTTCACACGGATAACGCTTCATTCAACAAAAACAGCGGCATGGACAGAGTTTTGTCAGTCTGATTTCAAGAGCATTTGTAGGCTACTTTTGACCAGGATCACTTGACAAACACTGATGTTTATTCAGATTTATAAACTTGGTGGAAAGTCGCTCCTGCAGTTCCTTGGTTTGGTGACACGCTCGCATCGGCTTCATCAGAGAAACTTTCCCAGAGGAATAAAGGACCGGCTTTTACGCAGGAGAAATGGAAATAACACGCCGAGTTTGGGCAAAATAAAGTGTGGATTTGCAGAAAGTGGAGGGAAGTGGATCTTTGTGCTTCAGGTAAGAAATACAGACCCACATTAGTCACATTGAGATTGTTGAACGTCAAACGGACAGTGATTTTTGCAGATGCTTTAATGATATCTTAAGAAACTATTTATGCAAAGTTCAGTCATTTTTTTAGAGGCTTGCTGCTTTCAGTTAAAAAAAAAACAGAATAAACACCAAGTCATAAGTGTAAAATTAAGAAAATCGGAATTAAGAAACATCATGTAAACTTGGCCAATTATCGCTTTATTTGGAATCGATTGATTCTGTTTTTCTTTTTTTTTTTTTTTTTTACTGGAAGCATAATGTGTAGGGCTGTAGTCGACCAAAGAAATTCTAAAATGTCCCGTCGACCGATTAATCGACTAAAAAGGGGCGTGGCTAAGGCTCTGAAGCTAAAAGTAGAGTTGTCCAAAATATTACAAATCAAAGCTAAAACTGGTGTCGAAATACTGAAGAACTACAGATAATATTAGAGGACAAACATTTGAACAAAATCTGATATTTTATGCAAAGAAAAAAAAAAAACATTTTCTGAAAAACTATAGTCTTGAGTTTCATCAAAACTGGTTTGAAACTAAAATGTTTTATCATAAACACCCTGCGACACCACTGTCCAGGGTGTTTCCCCGCCTAAGGCCCAAAGTCACTGGGATAGGCTCCAGTCACCCGCGACCCCTAACGGGATTAAGCGGTGGAAAATGAATGAATAAACTTGGATTTTGTGTTGAAATTGTCAGTCCACTGAGTAAAAATCTTCATTATTGTGACAACTCTGCAAGAACCTTTGCTCAAGAAGGCTCATAATATTCTGTAGTTCATGCAAAAATTATAGTTTACACAGAATAGGGCTGTGCGATATTGACCAAAACAAATATCTCGATGTTTCTAGGGCATTTCTCGATGGCGATATTTGGACGATATTTTCTCAGTCCAACAGAAATGTGTTAAAACGTGTACTCAGACTTGGCTGCGTTCACTTTGTAGAATTTGACAACTCATTCACTTTTTGTATTACAACTAATTGTAGCTACTTGATCCTCATTTCTATTAAATATTTTTAGGCCTGTCCAAGCTGTGGCCCCTTTCACACATTTTTTTGGCCTTTGGACTTCCTGCTAGATCGACCCAAATTACAAAAAGTACAATATTTAATGTCAAATTTGAGCAATTCTTCTATAATGGTCAAAATAACAAACATTTTGATGTTATACAAACTTAAAATGATTGTGTAATGCCTTATTAAAAATGTCTTGGTGCATTAAATTTAGATCAAATGCAAAATTTTGAATGATTCACTTCAGAGTTGTGTTTACACGACCCTCAAGTTTCCAAATTCAGCCCACTGTAAAAAAAACTTTGGACACCCCTGGCGCACAGTAGGCTATATAATGTGCCCTTTTGTGCCCTTAGTTGAAAGTTTGCAGCATCACTTTTTCAAATGTGTATTTTTACTTAGCTATTTTTGGTAACGGTTTTCTATCCGCGATATACTCGATATTGAATTTTTTTTAATATCTTGAAAGCAACATTCACGATATTATTTAAAATTCGATAAATTGCACAGCTCTAACAGAAAATGAAGAGGAAACAGTGTGCTTATATAAAAAGTCGACTAATAAAATGTTGGTCGACCAAGACTCCATCGATTAAACGACTAAAGAACTACAACACTATTAATGTTTGACAAAATTTTAGTCTTGTAAAGCAAAAACAAAAAGTTTAACTAAATCATAATGGTTTATCAACTTTATAAATTATAATAGAGTATTTTATTTTTGCGTGGGTTGTTTTGTTGCTCCTGGTCTGAATGGTTTGAGTGTGACACACGCTCACTACAGAGTAACAGACACATTTACCAGTTTCTTTACTCGTTCATATCGTTTTGGCTCCATATGAAACCAGCTGTTGTTCCTGTTGCCGTGGTAACTCTGGCTTTCATCAGAACCCAGAGTCACGTGACCTATTCGGTTCTTTCTCCATGACGACGGCTTTGTGACATCATCGCTCCAGATTCAGATTCAGTCAGTTCGTACCTGGCGCTGGACAGAGACACAAACAGATTCAGACCATCGGAAACACAACTTTACTGACAAACTTCACACATATTTAGTTCACTTACGTAATAGTTAACTTTAAATCAGTTTTTCTAGTTTGAATAACCTGAGAAACAGACACATGGCAGCGAGCAACGTCGTGTCGGAGATGGAGGGACTTCGTGTAGATCCGCCCTGCTTCTCCACACCTCCTGAGTTTGAGACGGAGGACGTTTCTCAGCAGTTATCAGGCGAGAAAAACAACGACCGCCGGCCAAGACGAAGCAGAAACGTGTTCAGCGTTATTAGGAACAAGCTGCACAACTTCCGTCACGGCAGGAAGCAGCTGAAGAGAGATTATCTGCAGATGGTGGAGCAGAACGTAGAACTTCTGACTCTGAACGAGCAGATGCAAAGGGAAAAGGCAGAGATGAAAGTGGAGCTAGACGGTTATAAGAGGGTTATAGAAACACAGCAGAAACAAGTCGATAATAAGAAACACTCTATGAGAGTTTACCAAATCCAGGAAAGGATTTTTCATGCAGAACTTCTCAAGTCGAGTCGAGAAAAAGAGAAATACGAAGCAGAGATTTCTCAGCTCAAAGAAGAAATGTCCGACACGCAGAGGTTAAACTCACAGCTGAAGATCAAACTCCAGCAGACGGAGGAGAGCTGTGAACAAAACCACTGTGAGAAGAGACGACTGGAGAAGAGCGAGATGCATATTCAGGGTCTGGAGAGGGAACTGAAACTCGAGAAAGCACACAGACAAAAGCTGGAGAAAACCATCGAAGATCTGGAGGAAAAACAGTTGATCCAAACGCAGGAAATTGACGCCAAGACGACACAGCTCAAATCGGCAATGAGCGAGCTAAATCAGAACAGAGCGATCCTTAAAGATGTAGAAGTTCTGAAACAATCACTGCAAGATAACGAAGTTGAGATGGAAAAGGACAAACGTACCATTAAGGATCTGCTGGAACAAAAAGACATCCAGAATGAGAAAGTCCAACTGCTCCAAACAACAAACGAAGAGCTTGTTGTGTCTAAATCTTCTCTGGAATTAGAGATTTTGCAGCTGAAATTGGCCAAAGAGAATCTCCAGCAATCTGAAACTGAAAATTCGGAAAAAATCGAAGAGCTGAAGGTTAAATTGAAGGAAGACGCCACAGAGATTTCAGAACTGAAGATGGAGAAAACCAGTTTGCTAAATAACATATCGAGTTTGGAAGAGCAGCTGCGAATCCAAACCGAGAGAAACGACAAACAGACAGCCGCTTACACCGAATGTGAGCGAGAAATCTTGAGTTATCTGGAGGACAACGACGGTAAAGTTAAATCAGAAAGAGCAGAATACATGAACAACATTTCAAGTTTGGAGGAGCAGCTGCGAATCCAAACTGAGAGAAACGACAAACAGACAGACGCTTACTCCGAATGTGAGCGACAAATGCTGCTTTATCTGGAGGATGTGGAAGCTCAAACAAAAACTAGTCATGAAAACATCGAGAAAGTGCAGCTAGAAAACGCCAAGTTACTCAATTCTAAAGCGTCGCTGGAAGAACTGCTTCGCTCTTTGAGCAAAGTCATAGCGAGACAAAAGGAAACCATTCAAGAACTGAACTTGGAGAAAACCGGATTACAAAATAATGTCTCAGGTTTGGAGGAGGAGCTGAGAAAGCAGAAAGAGCAGAACGACACACAGGCAGCAGCTTATTCTGAATGCGAGGCAGAAGTTTTGAGTTATTTAGAGGCTAACGAAGCTAAAGTTGAGTCTGAAAGAGCAGGGTTTATGAAGAACATCTCGAGCTTGGAGGAGCAGCTGAGAATCGAAGTCGAGAAGAACAACGCTCAGACGGCAGCGTACTCCGAATGCGAGAGAGAAATCCTGTCCTTTTTGAAGACAACGAGGCTAAAGTTAAGTCTGAAAGAACCAGATTTCAAAACGAGATATCAGGTTTGCAGGAGCAGCTGAGAATCGCGACGGAGAAGAACAACGCTCAGACGGCAGCGTACTCCGAATGCGAGAGGGAAATCCTCAGTTATCTGGAAGTCGTCGAAGCTAAACTACAAGCTCAGATAAGTATCGATCAGGGTTACGCCGACGAAATCTCCAAATGTGAAAGTTTAATCCGGTTCCTTAGAAGTTTAAACACCGAACTTCAAGAAACTGTAGATTTTCTTGAGGTTGACAACGCTGTAATCAACGAAGAGATGAACGATAGGATCTCAAGTTTGGAGGAGCAGCTGAGATTGCAGACGGAGAAGAACGACGCTCAGACGGCAGCGTACTCCAAATGCGAGAGAGAAATCCTCTGTTTTCTGGAAGTCGTTGAAGCTAAATTACAAACTCAGATAAGTATCGAACAGGAACACGCAAACGCCGAGAGAGAGCAATTAGAAAACGCCGCTCTGCTCGACTCTTTTCTCAACTAATAGAAATTTCCTTTATGTAACGCGTTCGAAACCTGCGTTAAGACCTTCCCTGCAGTTTTAGCTTTCTTTGTTCTTGTAATAAGACGGTTGTGATAGGCTGAGTGCACCTCCAGAAGTCCTGCCGCCGCCGAAACTATCAGGTAAGTCAGCACTCACAGCTTATTACGACTGTCTTATTGCAAGAAATAAGAAAGTTAAAACTGAGGAAACCTGTTGAGACTTCAGAGATGGACGTCGCCCTGGGTATGAATTGTTAAAATTTGTACAAAGGGCGATTACAAACTCCTCTGAAAGTCGGGTTTTAGGGTTTTGAAGTGTCTCTGGTAACGTTTGTGCTCTTTATTCATACACTGGATTTAGAGTAATGTTGCAGTCGTTTCTTTGTCATCTCAACAGGTTTCCACACTGTCCTTCATACAAATATGCAGAGATGGACGTCGCCCTGGGTATGAATTGTTAAAATTTGTACAAAGGGTGATTACAAACTCTGAGAGTCGTATTTTAGGTTTTTTAAGGCTTTGTCTATGGGAACGTTTGCGCTCTTTATTCCCACAGATGTGGATTTAGATCAATACTGCCGTTGTTTCCTTTAGCAAGACACCCTCATCTACACGTCTATGTGTGAATATCTTTGTCATCTCGACAGGTCTCCACACTGTCCTTCATACAAATATGCAGAGATGGACGTCGCCCTGGGTATGAATTGTTAAAATTTGTACAAAGGGCGATTACAAACTCATCTGAAAGTCATGTTTTAGGGTTTTGAAGGCTTTGTCTCTCTGGTAACGTTTGCGCTCTTTATTCATACAGTTGTGGATATAGAGTTAACGCTGCCTTTGCTTCTTTAGCAAGACGTTTCCTTCTCACCTACACGTCTACGTATGAATATCTTTGCGTATTTGTATGAAGGACAGTGTGGAGACCTATCGAGACGACAGAGAACGAGCTTTGCCCTGGGTATGAATTGCTAAAATTTGTAAATATTCGTATTTTAGGTTTTTGAAGGCTTTGTCTCTCTGGGAACGTTTGTGTTCTTTATTCCCACAGATGTGGATTTAGATCAATGCTGCCGTCGTTTCTTTAGCAAGACACCCTCACCTACACGTCTATGTATGAATATCTTTGTCATCTCGACAGGTCTCCACTCTGTCCTTCATACAAATATGCAGAGATGGACGTCGCCCTGGGTATGAATTGTTAAAATTTGTACAAAGGGCGATTACAAAACTCCTCTGAAAGTCGTATTTTAGGTTTTTGAAGGCTTTGTCTCTGGAACATTTTCGCTGAAGACGTTTCCTTCTCACCTACAGGTCTTTGTATCAATGACTGTGGAAACCTATCGAGATGACTAAGAACGAGCTTCGCCCTGGGTGTGAATGGTTTAGATTTGTATCGAGGGTGTTGTGTAAGTTCTCTGGAAGTCTTTTTAGGTTTCTTTGAGGATGATGTCTTGTTTTAGGCTTCGGTCACGTTTGCTCTTTATTCATACTGATGTGGATTTAGAGTGCCATTGTTTCCTCGAGCAAGGCGCTTCAGCTTCACCTGTCTCTGTGAGCGAACCATCGTCACAGACTCAAACAGCAGCGGTCGATCCTCCGTCTTAAACATGGAGATGTACAAAGGTTTCAAACACAACGTTACAAATGGACAAAGTCAAACTCCCACATCCTCCATCTGAAAGAGCAGCAAGAAACATCTGCAGAACCATTAAATAAATAATATAGAACTCCAAACTGTTGTTGTGGTTGTTGTTCAAGTTGAACCAGTGGAGATTTTAAAGATTTTCGAGAGGCGCAGTGGTGCAGTGTCTGTCTTCAAAGCAAGAAGGTGCTGGGTTCAATTCCCAGGAGATCCGGGGCCTTTCTATGTAGAGTTTTTATGCTCTTCTTGTGTCTGCGTAGGGTTTCCCTGCCACTAAAAACATGTCCAATAATGCCTTCTCAAAAGAGATTCTGAATCTCAGTGGGACTATACTGGTGAAATAAAGGTCAATAAATGGTTTTGACCTCATGACTGACGTCAAAGGGCCTGTTTTGGCTGTAATAAACCTACTACACTTTGACAAATAATAGTCTCTGTATTTGATTTTTGTATCTATTGAAGTTACAGGGTTTCTGCCGGGATTTAAACAGTCTCATAAAAAGTCTTAAATAGAAATGTTTGAATTTAAGGCCTTAAATAGCCCTAAATTTGTATATATGTGTATAGTATATAGTATATACTATATATGTATGTATTGACCATTTGCTCCTACGTCACTTGATCACGTGGCTGCTCCATGCTGGATGGCAAAAGTGCGTGTATGCAGCATTACAGGGAGCGCAAAACGGACGAATTTTCTCACATTTCCCTATTTTTCGTAAAGAAAGCAGTGGATGCTTCTAGTGCATGTTCAGTACATTTGTCTGTAGAAGTAGGACGTCTTTTCGACGCACACAAAACAAGGTATTTGGAAAAGCTAATGAATGCTAGCTGATCCAAGTTTGCCTGACTTTACTCTTCATGATTTGCACCATTCTGTGGTAAACAGGGTTTTGTCTCACACTGGAGCAGATTTAAAAGCTACAAGAGGTTGGTTTTCAGTCACTTAGCTGTGAGGCTAGTGTTAGCCACGCATAATGCAGGCTGTTTCAAATATTCATTGCATTTTTTTTTAAATGTCATTTTTTTTTTCTCATTAGCATTGACTTACCTTGTTTAAAGTGTTCACTGCAAATCCGTAGTGACTTAGAGGGATTTAGGTCTTTTGATTTCTTGCTGCCATCCACTAGCGTCTTCTATCTTCATCAAAATGTAAACGAAAACGCTCCAGGTTTAGGCTTAAAATCTCATTGCCTGTTAGTGCAGCGTTTTCCACGAGATACAGAAACGAGCAAGTTTTCGGCAAAGTTTCCATTGCTGTAATGCGCACAGACAGCGCTTTTGCCTCCAGCATGGAGAAGTGGTCGTTCCCTCGAGGAGCGTGACGACACATGCAAAGGGTCAATATAAATATATAGTTGTATCAAGTCTTAAATTTGACCTCTCCATCCCTGCAGAAACCCTGAGTTACAGTAATTGTACAAAAATCCCACTTGCATTGGGATAATTTCTTTTTCGATTTCAAATCATTTCCCTAGTTTAGGACAAGGGTGTCAAACTCATTTTGACAAAGGGCCACATTGGATTCGTGATTGTCCTCGAAGGGCCGACTGTAACTATAATAAATCTTTCTAATCTTTGACATACTCCAAATAATAGTTGTATTTGATAATTGTAGATTTATTTAAGTGACAAATACTTAATATACATCTGCATTAGTCTGAAAAATTACGACACCCAGGTTACTCCTGGCACTATTATAAAAATTAAAGTCATTCTTATAAGACCTTGAGGGCCTTGAGTTTGACATAGGTTTACTCCTAGTCCTAATGTAACGTAATAAAAACCCTGATAATTCTTCAAGGGCCACATAAACGGGCCTTGTGTTTGACACGTGGAGCAAAGTATCGATCAACGGCACCTCTAACCTCCCTATATCAGTATCAGTCGTGTCCTATAAGCCAGAGTTTCCCAACCTTTTTTGAGTCGAGGCTCACACAGACTCACATATGACCAAATCAAACTATTTTAAAAACAATGTTGTAAATATCGCCCATTAAACTTCATCAAATCATTATCTAACTTTTACTGTAGCTTTGAATGACCCACGTACTTTCATTCTGTGTAAAAGTTACAAAGTGCACCTTTAAATGATTCATTAAACTAGTAAATGGTGATTGTTTGGCTTCAGTTCTTGGTGAAAATGTTGTTCAAGCTGACCACCTCTGACCTCTCTTCAGGCGGAGCAGCAGCGTCCGGCCTACCTGACCTCGGGACAGTTCGCTCCTCACGCTCTGGGCCGAGGAGGTCGACCTGAGACCATCCAGAACCCCCGAAACCAGGCCTTCAACATGAGAGTGCAGGCCATGGAGCACAACAACAGGGTAAGACACTGTTTAAACACAACAACAGGGTGAGCTGCAGTTTAAACAGTCAGTTGTGATGATGTAAACAGCTGGACAGATGTGACTGAGCAGCTCACAGCTCCTGCTCCACATTCAAGCGTCCAAAGTGAAGAAGATTAGAGTGAAAAAGCTCCTGCACAAAGTAACACGCACAGCTTCATATTAAACACAGTTTTAACAGATTATCACAGGTCCTAGAAACACCACTGCGTCATTTTACAGACAATATTAACAGTATTTATTCAGTATAATACAGCCTGAACAGGAGACAAACTGGTCCGACCAGTTTGACGGAAAACCAGAGTCTGTTTTTTTTTTTAGTCTAGTCTGCTTTCCTTGTACTTATATAAAAGTGTCAAGTGGAAACGACTCTGTAATGGTTCCTAACCCCGGTCTCACACTGGATCCAGTCCGTACTCCGGTCCGGCATACGGAGGCTTTCCGTTTCTTGAAAAGTAATGAGAGGCTCTCACACCGCGATCCGTCCGGTCCGGCGAGCCGCGCGGCTCTGCTCTGTACGTCCGGATCGTTTCCGTTTCATTTAAATTTTTCCGGACTGCCGGAGCGCTCCGGAGCTCTTTTTGGTGAAGTTGTGAAAACAAGACACGACAAACAGGAAACCAAGCGCTCGTGGGTGAAGTGAATCCGGTGGTTTTCAAAGTAAAAACATTAAGTTTCTGCTGCTACAACAAATACGGCAAAATGCTCGACATATACACGACTATTGAACACACAGGAGGTAAATAAACGTCCCGTACTTACCCATTATGCGTCGAAAAATCCAACAGAAAATGAAGTGACGTTAAATAAGCCCAAAACACGGCGCAAGTGTTTCTTGTTTACATATCCATGTGCCAGAGGACGCCTAAACTCCCTGAAACTCCCAAGTTGAGCGTGAATCCCCGTGAACTCGTGGTCTCGCGAGGCCAGCAGAGTCCGTACATACACATGCATATTCTGGTTGCAGTGTGAGTGACGACCGGACCCAGACGGATCCGGATCTGGATCTGCATCTGGAGGCAGTGTGAGCCCGGTGTAACCCGTCCCTCGCTCTCAACTCTTTGCAACGCGACACGGCGAGGGAGTGGTGACCAGACCCACTCTTCACAGTTCGCTGAAGTGTGGGCTCTGGATCCCAGGCAAATTGCCCCTGAACAGCCAATCAGCTTTCAGCCTAAAGAGTCACATACTGACTTACACGGAGAGACCATTTCTGTGTAAGAATAAAACGTTAAATAATTGGATGAAGACAGTGTTTAATGTGTGTTTTTTAAATTGTGCTGTGATGAAGCTGGATCTTTGTCTCTCACGTCTGCACAACCCAATCCTCAGACTTCTCACTGGAAAACCAGGATTCTTGACTTTTTATAATATAAAAAATAAATTATGATCCAGGATTGCTCAAATTAAACACATATGAAACATTAGACGTGGTTGCTAGGCATGACAACTGGCAAATGTCATGGTTTATATCTTTAAAAATAAAGCATTGCTCTGTTGTCGACCCGGGCTCAAGTCCAAGACACAGCTCTGTGAAAGACTTGAGGCTGCTCCAGAACACTTTTAACACTCTTATAAGATAAGATAAGATAATACTTTATTGATCCCTCTAGAGGGAAATTCATTCTCTGTATTTGACCCATCCTGCAGAGCCTCTGGGGCGTCTGTCAGGAGCAGTGAGCTGCCGCTGAACGGCGCTCGGGGACAATCTCCATGATGTTGTGCTTGGCTTCGTCAGGGCCTTAGCTGGAGGAGCAGATGCAGTTGGAGGTGTAAACCGCAGTGAGAGACAGATGACAGTCAGGTGCAGGTGGAACAAGTAGATTCTGTAGACACATCATAGTCAGGTCCATGAGGAGCAGGTGAACTTCTGTTGTGAAAAGACCATCCCCACAACATCTTCCTCTGCAAAAGCTTCGGCTGCAGCAGATGTAAAAGTTCAAAAGCATTTCAGAGGTCCAAAGCTAGCAAAGTTAGCTTTCATAGCTTCGTGTACCATCTCCATGGTTACAAGACAAACAAACAACTCCATTCACTAAATCCTAACTTGTGTCTGTTGAAAATCACAGGGTGGATGAAATCCCAAGAATCAAACTATTTTCACTGCAACGTCCTCTGCTGCTTCAGGTGTGAAAAGTCTGCCATTTTAGAAGTCCAAAGCTAGCATAGATAGCATTGGCTTTTGCATGGTCTCCATGGTAACAAGAAAAACAGATGTCTTCTTTTCACAAATCTGACAGTACTTAACTCATGTTTGTTGAAAATCAGAGGCCACATGTCTTAGTTGGTTGAAGTCCACAGTTGTCTTGCCAAAAACTGAGCTAAAAACAAAAATGTTTCAAAAAGAGCTCAGAGCCTCCAGAGAGACCGCAAGAGAGCAGCCAACCACTCCGATTCAAAAGATGAAAAAAAAAAAAAAAAAAAAAAAGGACATTCTAGATGTTTTTAAAGTCTGTTCCTCATGTTTGTTTCAGGACGCAGCGCAGTCTCTGAAGGCCATGATGAGAAACGGAGGAAATGTGAGTCCAGTTCATGTTGTAACGCTTTTAACGCCTGTAACTCTGGTTTTATTATAACGATTCTGATGTTCGTTTCAGTCGTCGGCCGGTCCGTCTGCAGATCCCAGAGGAGTGAAGAGGAAAGCCGAGGACAGCGACAGCGAGCCGGAGCCGGAGGATAACGTCAGGTACGATCTCATCCAGAGATTACGTTAGCCGGCACCTGCCGGTCTTTGGCCGGTAAAATGTGCCGTGGACCGGAAAAAATAGACGTCCCCGGTCAACTTAACCGGCAGAAATAATAGGCAAAAAAATAAAAAGTCGAAGAAAAATGAGAAATAATACATGATTTACTGTTGACTATTTAATGTCAATTCCACATTAGTTCGTTCTGCGGCCAGTCTGGGCGCTTCTCGGGTTCAGAGACTATAGAAAGGCTCGCGCTGATACACGTGATCCTGGCGCTGCTCGCAGATGATTGACAGGTGCTCAGAGAAACGAGCGCGTGCTCGTAGTGCTGCGTAGACCATGTTTTTTTTTCTTCTCAGCCCGAGACAAAATGTTTTATACGCGTGTGAATACAGCGGCTTAATACGCCAAGTGAAGAGAATTTGTGCATGTAATGAAAGTTTCTGAAGTGGAGAAAAAAAAAGAGAAAGTATAGAGGCAAACGGGGGAAGGCACGCGTCTCTCTTGAAGATTTGCTGATCAGCATCAGCGAAACAGACGAGTTGCCGCTGGAGACAAACAGTTACAACACGCACGTGAAGCCCATCATTAAAACCTCGCGCTAAACTTAGAAATCTCCGGTTTAAAAGTGGGCTGCGTGGTCCCGATGCGCTCCGGGCTTTCGTCTCAGACACACGGGGGTTGATGCGGCTTGACCCGGGTCCAGCGCGTGCGTTGTCCCGGGCTCCTGGCTCAAACACACGGGGATCACGCGGACTAACTTGCTCTGGTTCAGTCCGCAGACGGGCGCGAATTAAAGCATGTGTCGTCATCATGATAAGTAAAAGTTAAAGACACCTCATTAACAACGACCAATTTTAGCTTTAAAACAGATGCTATAGAGCAGGCGAAAGCACGTAGGTTACTGCCAAAATTCAAGAACAGTTGTTTGCATAAGGCAATAATATGTGACCGGTTGTTCTCCTAATTGACCGGAATTTCCAGACCCTAAAAGTCTAGCGTAACCTCTGATCTCATCTCCTCCTCCTCCTCTTCACCCTGACTTCACCGTGTGTTCTCTCTGCTCAGGCTGTGGGAGGAGGGATGGAAGCAGAGATACTACAAAACCAAGTTCGACGTGGACGTGTCGGACGAGGACTTCAGGAAGAAAGTGGTTCAGTCGTACGTGGAGGGTCTCTGCTGGGTCCTGCGCTACTACTACCAGGTACACACACTGTTTCTGCTCGTACGACACACACACAAGCACGGGTCAGGCAGGGACTAACACACTGTTTCTGCTTAAACTTTAGACAACATTTAGGCCTAATTGGACAAACGCATCACTGCTACAACAGAAAACACGCTTTACCTCTTTCCATTTCTCTTTTTTTTCTCCTTCTCTCACCCAAGCTCTCCTTTCTTTCTCTCTCCTCGCTCTCTCTTCTCTTTATCTTATGCTTTTTCTTTCCTCTTTCTCCCTCCTCCCTCTCTCTCTCTCCCTCTCACTCTCTCACTTTCTCTTTCTTTCCTGAACTTTGACTTTATTAGATCCTCTCTCTCTTTTTCATTGCTCTCTTTCTCCCCTCTCTCTGTCCTCTCTTTTTCTTTCTTCTCTCCCCTTCTCTCTCTACAAACCCTCTTCTTTCGGGGAGAGAGAGGCTCTTTCTCCCCGTATCCTCCCTTCTCTCTCTTCTCTTCTCCCTCTCCTCTCTCTCTTTTTCCACTGTCTCAGAGGATTTTTTTTTTGCTCCAGTTTAACCCTCGTCTTTCTGGAGCATTCTGAGGCTCTTTTCTCTCTCCCCGTCTCTCTCTTTCTCCTTTTTCTCTTCCTCTCTCTCTCTTGTGCTCTTTCTCCGCTCTTTCTTTCTTGCTCTTTCTTTCTTTGCTCTTTCTTTCTTTGCTCCTTTTTCTCTTCCTCTCTCTCTCGTGCTCTTTTTCCTCTCTGTTTCTTTCTTTCCTTCTTGTTCTTTCTTTCTTTCTTCCTCTCTCTCTCTCTTTCTTTCTCTCTCTCTCTCGTTCTCTCTCTCTCCTCTTTCACCCTGTCCCCTCTCTCTCTCTTTCTCTCTCTCTCTCTCTCTCTCTCTCTCTCTCCTCCGTTTCTCAGAGGGATTTCGCTCAGGCCGAGTTAAACCCTCCTCTTTAGGGAGTGTCCTGAGTCTCTCTCTTTCTCTTTTTCTCTCCCTCTCTCTCTCTCTCTCTCTCTCTCTCTCTCTCTCTCTCCTCTCTGTCTCGAGGGGATTTTGTTCATGTCCAGTTAAACCCTCGTCCTTCGTCTTTCAGGGACGTCCTGAGGCTCTCTCTCTCTCTCTTCTCGTAGTTAATTCTCCCTCTCTCCTCTCTGTCTCCGGGGGATTTTACGTCCTGAGGCTCTCTCTCTCCTCTCTCTCTCTCTCCTCTCTTCTCTGAGTTAATTCTCCCTCTCTCCTCACAGTCTCCGGGGGATTTTACGTCCTGAGGCTCACTCTCTCTCTCTCTCTTCCTCTCTCTCTCTCTCTCTCTCTCTCTCTCCTCTCTTCTCTGAGTTAATTCTCCCTCTCTCCTCTCTGTCTCCGGGGGATTTTACGTCCTGACGCTGCATACATTACATTACGTCGTTCCATTCCCCTGAGCTCACAGTCGTGTCCTCGGTCCTGCTCCGGCTCCTTCACGCTCTGCTTCCAAAAACTCGCCCAGATTTACTCAATTACACCCAAACCGGCTGCTTCCCCAACCCTCTGTCCGCTCCGGCTCCACACTTTTACAGTTCACTTTGTTTGCATTTAATAATAACCAGTGTTGGGGGGAAACACAGCTGGTAACTTGCTGTAACCTTTTCAACTCGATAACATGTTAGTTTTAGTTCAGACTCGCTGCTCAGAGCCTCTTCTTGTTCGCACTAACATGAAAACAACTACTTCCTTTTTCTCTCCATCTCACTCTCTTCCACACGACCTCGACCTGTTTTAATAAGAAACAAAACAAATTCACAGTGAGGTCCAAGAGTAAGGTTTGGCGCTAGAACAAGCTCCAGTCTCTTTGTGCAGGAGCTGAAGTGCGGCTCCCAAAGCTTTTGGATCATTTGTAGATGTTGTATCGTAGATCAGGGCTATTCAAATGGTGGCCCGGGGGCTAAATGTGGCCCACTAAGCAGTATGTTTTGGCTCATGTTGTTCTTAGTGCACGTTGTTGACTTTTGTTCAGTAGTTCACTGTGGATCATTTGAACTGGTCATATCATGTTGTAATGCATTTTAAACGTTTCAGATCTTATATTCCTGCTTCAGATCCACTTCAGTTTTTATGATTGAGTCTTATTGAAAATGAGGTTTATTTACCTCTGATGTAATCCAAATGTATAATAAAATAAAATAAAGGTCAATAATAAAGTTTCTTTGATTGTAAATTATTACATTGGGTTTATTTTTTATATTATTTTTTTTGTGAAATTGGTTGATTTTAATAAATGGTATGATGATGAGTTGTTTGTAGAAAGGCTTCAAAGTTTCATCTGGACAGTGTTTCTGAAGATCAAGACGTCTCTCTCATCCAAAAGTCATTTTCAATCTGATGGAAGTGATCTGAGACTGGCTGTGTTTATACTGAGTTAATCCCTGAGGAGGGGCTAAACTCTAACAAACCTGTTCCTAAAACCTGTTCCACAGTCTAAAAACTTTCTAGTATGGATCCATCCTTGTTTGTGGATGTAAAATACATTTGAAGTTCGGATTGTAGTCCAGTCCTCAGACTGCTCTGTGACAATTATGGCTCAATGAAAAATCTAACAGAATAGTGGAAAATGACTTCACATGCAAATTTTAATTAAAAAAACAAAATCAGTTATATTTGGGTTGTGGCACAGTTTGGACACAGTGTTGACAGAGTTTTGCGGCGGCTCCTGGTTTGCGCCGCAGTGACAGGAGTGTGTTATTTACAGATTGTGCTTTGACACAGTTTTAGGACAGTTTTGACACTGTTATGACACAGTTCTGGGTGGAGCTGTGCAATATATCGAATCCTAAAATTGAATATCGAGTATATTGTGAAGTAGAAACTCTTTTGCCACAAAATAGTTCATTTACAATAAAACTACATAAGTGAGGCTGTACTTTCTTAAAGACAAGGCAAGTCAATATACTGTATCAGAAGTCGTACATTAATCAAATCAAAGAACAGAAAAAATTGTTTATTATGGGAAATTGCTGCACTTTTTTGATTAGTTTGACAAAAATGTGTCTGATACTTGAACCCACTAGAAAAAAATAGAAAACCAGGTATGTGTGCCTAGAATTAGCATAGTACATGTTTGAGTAGATTTTAGCGTTTGAATTGCCAACAGAACAAGTATAACATATATAATCACATTTTACTTAAACAGGGTTCCCACGCGTCCTGGAAAACCTGGAAAATCTGGAAAATGATTAGCTCAATTTCCAATCATGGAAAACACATGGAAAATAAGAAAAACAGCCAAATATCATGGAAAAATCTAATGTTTTTCTGGAAAATTATTTGGCTCAATAATAAAATGTATAACAGTGCGCAAACAAATAAACCAGATTTTTGCAATGTACAAACATAGTAATAATAAAAAAATGCCTTTATACTAATGTAAAATTGCTAAAAAGTATAGGCTTTGCAAACCCAGATTGCAAAAACTTACATCCAAAATTTAATTTATCATTTTTTCACTTGGCTGTTTATCCAAATGTTTTAATTGGAGGCATACATTTTTACAAAATAAGGTCAACAGTAGTTTGATTTTAGTTCAAAGGCCTGAGGTAAAAAGTGTCAAAAACCATGATTTTTTTCTCATGTTCTTCAGCCACTGGAAATCTGTAAAATGCATCAGGTTGCACCAAGATTGACTTAATTTTTCAAAAACCTCAGGGGAGGACCCCCAGACCCCCCACTCATGTTTTTCTCCCTGCACCACTGCAAAAATGCTGTAACTGTGATGCTCATGAAATGCCTAAAAAAACACTATCAAAGCAAAATGCAGCTTTGCAAATTGCCCCGTCTGACAAAATGAAACTTGGACTGAGAACTGGCCACACGACGGTTTTATATACTTTGATTGTCATAAATGTGGACTATTGGGCTGTCACAAACTTGGCAAAACAGGCTAAATTTTGGTGATGTAGATGTGATTACATAAAATCCTTGTTGCAAATGTCCTGGAAATGTCCTGGAAAATGTTCTTGGCATATGAGTGGGAACCCTGTTAAAGAAAAATACACACTAAAGTGAAAAAAATCTTATGTTCTTGAGATAAAACATCAATTTCCTTGTTCTACTTCATCTAAGACAGTCAAACCTCAAATCACAATAAACATGATGTCATTCAGTCAATTTTAAACCTATTAGAATATTTAAGGTTGTCGTTTTTAACAAATTTTTTAAACATTTATATTTAACTGACAGAATATCGTCCAAATATCTCTATCGAGATTTGTCCAAAAAAATGGAGATATTCATTTTTGTCAGTATCGCCCAGCCCTAGTTCTGGGACAGTTTTGCGCCGCGGTAAATGAAGTGTGTTATTTACAGATCGCGCTCACATTAATGGAGCCGTTGAGCAGCTGAAGTCTTTGTTAAACACGTCTGAAGTGTCTCTCAGGACTGATCTCTCTCTCGGGACATAAATCCTCCTCATTACAGACTCTCCTCAGTCCAGACCTGTCGCCGGATCAGCTCGCATTAACAGTGTTCACGCTCTCGAGTCAGGGATCTGGAGCAGTCTTACAGCTCTGGACCATGGCTGTAAGACTTGTGTTCTGTAGGTTTGGGTTTGGACAGTTTTCCGGAGCTGGGCTGGACTCTGCCTTGGGACTTGGGATTGTGAAACAGAAATCATTAAACAGAAGTTGGTCTAATGTTAAGCCAATGTAGATTTTAAATTGTCTGCCTCCAAAGATTAGCGTGTGCACAAAAAAACTAAAAAAAATATTGTGACATTTACATAATTATAAAATGACTATTGATCAAGCTAATAAGCAGGTAAATCAAAAGACCTTCAGCTGTTCTGGCCCCTGTTTGATTTAGTGTTTTGAAAACAAAATGCACAGCTCCATCTCAGGCTGGAGTCCCAGGACACTGGAGAGACTTCCATCTCTCTCCCTCTCTTCTTTCCTCCCTCCCCTCTCTTTCCTTCTCTCTCCCTTCTCTTTCTTTCCTCCTTCTTCTCTTTCTTCCTCCCTCCCCTCTTCTTCCTCCCTCCCTCTCTTCTCCCTCCCTTCTCTTTCTTTCCTCCCTCCCCTCTTTCTCCTCCCCTCTCTTCCTCCCTCCCTTCTCTTCTCCCTCCCTCCCCTCTCTTTCTTCCTCCCTCCCTTCTCTTTCTTTCCTCCCTCCCCTCTTTCTCCTCCCCTCTCTTCCTCCCTCCCTCCCTCTCTTTCTTCCTCTCTCCCCCTCTCCATGTCTCTCCCTCCCCTCTCTTTCTTCCTCTCTCCCCTCTTTCTTCCTCCCTTCCTCCCTCTCCTCTCTTTCTTTCCTCCCTCCCCTCTTTCTCCTCCCCTCTCTTCCTCCCTCCCTTCTCTTTCTCCCTCCCTCCCCTCTCTTTCTTCCTCCCTCCCTTCTCTTTCTTTCCTCCCTCCCCTCTTTCTCCTCCCCTCTCTTCCTCCTCCCTCCCCTCTCTTTCTTCCTCTCTCCCCTCTCATGTCTCTCCCTCCCCTCCTTTCTTCCCTCTCCCCTCTTTCTTCCTCCTCCTCCCTCTCCTCTCTTTCTTTCCTCCCTCCCCTCTTTCTCCTCCCCTCTCTTCCTTCCTCCTCCCTCCTCCCTCCCCTCTCTTTCTTCCTCCCTCTCCTCTCTTTCTTTCCTCCCTCCCCCTCTCCATGTCTCTCCCTCCCCTCTCTTTCTTTCCTCCCTCCTCTCTCCCTTCCTCCTCTCCTCTCTTTCTTTCCTCCCTCCTCACTTTCTTCCTCCCTCCCCTCTCTTTCTTCCTCCCTCTCCTCTCTTTCTTTCCTCCCTCCCCTCTTTCTTTCCTCCCTCCCCTCTTTCTCCTCCCCTCTCTTTCTTCCTCCCTCCCTCTCTTTCTCCTCCCTCCCCTCTCTTTCTTTCCTCCCTCCCCTCTTTCTTTTTGACTCACTTTGTGAAGTTACATCAACACAAACCTTTGTACAGTGTGACTTTTGTTCATTTGCTCATCACATTTGCCTGTAATTTATATTATTATTAATAATCTTTAATAAGGACACAACAAGCAAATATATGGTCCATAGTTGATAAAAGAAATAAAATTAGATACAATAAAAAATATATAATAGAATACACTATCTAGACAGCTTGCATGTTATGCATGAGCACCACACTACACAGTATAGAGACATGTTCGCTAGTGGTTCCACAACTTAGAGAAGAACCTCACAGAACTAGTCTCAGGACTGACCAGAGCACGTACAAGCACATTAGAAGAGTTTGTCAGTCTACACATAAAACCATACTGCAGGTGCCGAAGTGCAGCAGAACAAGAGCGAAAGTATTTTTTTCATTTTGATGTATTCACAATACAATCTAAAATCTGACTTACTGCCCAGTCCTATTGTAATATGAGATGTAACCAGGGCAACATAAACTTGTCTTTATTATAACAGTTGTAAATGCTGTGGTCTGACAGACCTTCAGAGCCGTGATGTCGGCAGGGACTTTAACACACTGGCGAGCGCTGACCTCTGACCTCTCTCTGATCATTAATTATCTGCGTTCACATTTCCATAAAAACGCCGCGCAGCTCTTTGTCATGTAAAGGCGACATTTCCATGTGAATGAGCCGCGCTTTGTCCAGGTGCACTCTGGGAAACGAAGGCGAGCACCAAGGCCGAGCGCCGACTGAACCTGTGAATAAGACACAGACCGGGACGAGACACTATCACTGTGAGGACATGAGACACAAACTAAGGCCGAGCTCTGACTGAACCTGTGAATAAGACACAGACCGGGACGAGACACTGTCACTGTGAGAACATGAGACACACACTAAGGCCGAGCGCCGACTGAACCTGTGAATAAGACAGACCGGGACGAGTCACTGTCACTGCGAGGACGTGAGACACACACTAAGGCCGAGCGCCGACTGAACCTGTGAATAAGACAGACCGGGACGAGTCACTGTCACTGCGAGGACGTGAGACACAGACCGGCCGCAAGCGTCACACGTAACGATTCAACATAAGACACAGACCGGGACGAGACACTAATTGCGTTTCCACCCTCTTGTTTTTAATGCGCATTAAGAAGTATCAAATAAGTCCTGGGAGGTGGAAACGGCAAATATCACATTTAGAATCCCTAATGCGCATAAAAGTTTATACGCTCTCTAGAGGTGGATTTTCTTTTATGCGCATAACGGCTGAAGCGAATTTTGAAAGCTGGAAACACAGTTATTAGCATTAACTCATGAAGCGAATTAAAACCCACAGGATCCTCGGGTTACATACCTGCTGCAGCGGCTCTGGAGGAGGGACTTGGGTGATAAACAAAGCCAAAAATATCCACACAGACTGAGTTGTTTTGTCCAAAATGCTGCAGACACGCAGCACCGTTACACCACAAAAACAGCACGTTTGCTGAGGTCCGCCGATCAAAACTAACCCGGAGAAACACAGCGCTGTTTGATCAAAAACTCCGTGAAAGTTTATGTTTGTCCAACACTGCGGTGATTCAGAGCTCGTCCTTTCCACGGCGGGGGTTTGTGTTAAAAACAAAGACAGCAGCCTTTTATTTTGGCTGTTAAAACAGATCTATCGCATTAAGAAAGTGATAACCGTAGCCCTATAGGCTAAAGTTTGCAGAAGACGGAGCAGTCTGCCGCTAACAACTTAATATTAAAGAATCTGCGGCTGTGAAAAAAAGAAACCAAACAGACTGTGCACGTAGCGCCATCTGCAGGATCAGCGGTGTTATGACACAGTTCATGTTGCCATAACAACATCCAGTTATGCGCTTTGTTGGAAACGGAGATTAATTCGCCTTTTTATTCGCTTTACTTATGCGAATTTCGACAATATGCGCATTTTATAAGGGTGGAAACGCAGTTACTGTCACTGCGAGGACGTGAGACACAAACTAAGGCCGAGCTCTGACTGAACCTGTGAATAAGACACAGACCTGGACGAGACACTGTCACTGCGAGGACATGAGACACAAACTAAGGCCGAGCTCCGACTGAACCTGTGAATAAGACACAGACCGACAGCAAGCGTCACACGAGAACGGTTCAACATGAGACACAGACCAGAACGTGAGACTGACCGAGAGTTTACAGCCGCAGACGTCACACAAGAAAGGTTCAACATGAGGCACAGACCGGGCGTGGACGTCTCACGGGGACGGTTCTGTGGCGTTTCCATTACAATTTTGTGCAAAGCTTTATCGATACACTCCGAATGTCGAAAAAGTTCCATTTCACATTTAGGGTGTTTCCTTTAAAAAACACAACCGTTTACAGATCCAAACATGACGACAGGTGTAAATAACGGCCCATTCTTACATTTCCATTTAGTTTGATTCGCTCTTAGAACAAACAGCGCCGCTTCTCTCCGTGTACAGACCATTGTCTCGGCCTCTGTCCATGGTGCTGAATCCACTAAACTGGCCAATAATTAAGTAAATACATGAGTAAATTGACAGGTTGAAAGAACGAAGCTTGTTTATTCATTCAAAATCCTAAAACATCTTTTAGAGCCACAGTCTGGTCCAACAATCCTCGGCAGGTCCAGTTATACAACGTGAAACATAGTGTTGTTTCAAGAGCAAGACACGTGAAAAAACACACTGTAACTCACTTGTAGAGCCTTTTCTTGATTCTCGTTGTATCCACGGAGCCTCCACATTACAATGGCCACAAAAATCCACGGTCCTGGATCAAAGTGTAGGTCTAAAATCCATAATCAGGTGCAGAGGTTTGTTTCCAGGTGACTCTGCACATCTTTGCAGGACGTCCCGCTAAAAGTGTGTATGTTTTAGAGAGGTTTATTACAGTCTGCCAGCTTAAAACTACAACTGAAGAGGCAAAACACAGAGCCTGAAGTTGCCACTACAACTAAGACAAAAGGCGTTGTAATATGTGGATGCTTGGAAAATAATTTTAATGCTAAAGCAGAGAATAAAGTTTCAAAAGTATTCTGTCTCCTCGTCTGTCCAAAACATGCTGCTCTGTGTTTGTTCATCTTCTGCCGCCACTTCCGCATTTGTTTGATTTTGCTCGTATCAGCTAGGGCTGTACTCAATGTATCGATACGGGGATATATCGTATCGGCATACTTAAATTCTTATGTAATTTACACTTCTGAACCTGGACTGCAGGTTTAAGGCTGAAACTGTTGAGCTGAACAATGGCTTATTTATAAGACACTTGTGTCTAACATAAAGAGTGGTTTGAAAATACAGTTCCTCTGCATTTGACACTTGATATGTGACATATTGAGGAATTTATATCTGCATATTTGTGTGTCAGGATACGTATTGTATCGTGACCTCTGTATCGGGATACGTATTGTATCGTATCGTATTGTATCGGAAGGATCTTGACAATACCCAGCCCAAGTATCAGCCTCCGGTTTGACTCCTAAATATCGAAAAAAGTGTTTCCATTGAAGTTTTGCAAAATAAATCTTTTTCAACACGTCCAGAAAACCACCTCTTGAAAGCGAAAAAACTTTTTATTGATAAACAGGTGTTTTTTTTTTTAATTTGGCGTGCTTCCATCAGAGAAAAATTGATGCACAAATTGAATTTGCGACATTTGATGGTTAATGGAAACGCGACGTAACGATTCACTAGTCACGTCTGAAAATACTATTTGCCAATGGTTCTAGTGTATTTTTCTTGTTTCATTTTGAGCGGGCTGCAGTTTGAGAATCATTTCAAGGCTTCACTGGACAAGCCCACTTGATTTTTTTTTTTATTATCTGAAGCGTTTTTTGACTCATTAAGCCAGAGTTTCTTTACATGTTAAGTCCAACTATATAAAACAACTCCAATAATATCATTATAAACACATATTTTAATTATAATAAATGTGCTTTTTGTTCCTGTTTCCTGACTCTTCTTCAGGACGTTACCTCGGGCTTTAGCGTCGGTCGTGTTATTATAATTCAGCCGAGTCTGTTTTAAATGTCACAGAGCTGCTGGATTTTAGGCTCCGGTCTCAAACTTGGGACAAAATGCCACAGTAAATCCTCCGCAGATCTGCTCCGCGACGCAAAAACTGCACTGAAGGAAAGACTATGTGACCGAAATACAAAATGATTTATAATGTACTGTTCAGGTCTGAGCGTCTGGTGAAGGACGAGGCAGGTGTAGGTGTCGTTGAACTAAACTAAAGTCTGTGTGTGTGTGTTTTCAGGGCTGCGCGTCGTGGAAGTGGTATTTCCCTTTCCACTACGCTCCGTTCGCCTCCGACTTCAAAGACATCAAAGACATGTTCAAGGAGTTTGAGACGGAGACCAAACCGGTAAGATCCAACGGCTGTGTTCATGTTCGAGGCCAGAAGGAAGGAAGGAGGACGTTTTTACTTTTAGCATCCAGTGTTGGGCGAGTTATTATTAAAAATGAAAAAAAAAAAAAAAAAAAAAAAAAAAAAAAAAAAAAAAAAAAAAAAAAAAAAAAAAAAAAAAAAAAAAAAAAAAAAAAAAAAAAAAAAAAAAAAAAAAAAAAAAAAAAAAAAAAAAAAAAAAAAAAAAAAAAAAAAAAAAAAAAAAAAAAAAAAAAAATTTATCAAAAAATGAATTAAGATATACAGAACTTGTTACGTTCTCCAAAAAAAGGAATTCATTAAAAAAAAAAAAAAAAAAAAAAAAAAAAAAAAAAAAAATTGATTTCGCCCCCCCCCCTAGTTACTGGCCGTCTCCTGTGATGAAAAAGAAGTACTCCTGTTCACGTTAGTACTTTTTTAAAGCAATTTTTCCGCGATATCCTCTAGATCGAGGCAGAAGAGGTTCACTCTGCAGCGGAGGGATTTATTCAAAACATTAAAATACACAACGGAGGCGACATAACTTCCTATGGAGGCTAATGCTACTGGTCTCAAGCTAAATCAGAAAACACATGATCTTTAACGTTTCCTCAAATAAACAAGCACAGCCTTGTCCTGCTCTTGCACTGGGGTAAGTTCGTTTTCATATGTAAGTCTATTTTTCTCTTTGCCGAATATTGTTCATTTACGAGGCTATGTTAGCGAGCTTAAAGCGTACAGGGGTCTGAAGTTTGGTATCCTCGTAGCAGTAGAGATAAACTTCTATTTTTGCCTCTAGTTATACTGGGTCTATGCCTCTAGATCTAACACAGTAAAGTCCATAGGCTATAGTTAAGCATTAGTTGACCTTTGAGCAGACATTTTGTGTCGATTATATTTAGCTGGTTAGAGGAGTCGCCCCGAGCCGCCCGCACTGTTTAATCCATTGTAGGCACTGCTCCAGTTGTTTTCAGCTTTAGAAAAGGAAAGAACACAACTCCTCTCCGGTCAATTATTTCTGTGGTCCGATTTACATAAACCGTAGGCGCATCTCTTCACCATCTTGCTTGGAGCTCAAGATTTGACGGACCATATTTACATAGCAACGGTTGCTACGTTGTTTTGATTGGACAAGAGCCGTTTGGGGGCGGGGCTCGGCGAAAGGTCAATTCTGAGGCTGAGAAATGTTCTGTATTCAAACAAACAGATCCATCAAAAATCGAAATGAGAAATCACAATCTGACAGTTAATCAAATAAACAGCTTGTCAAGAGATGAGCTCACGAGTCGATTTCTATCACATCTGAACAATTCCACTCCGGAGCTCTTGTAAAAACACGAATTCAGCAGATATAAACATTATTGCCTCGGTTTATCAATCCAAACAGCTTTGTGGAAGACTATTGGTCCATCAAATGTTGTGATGTCACTTGTGTTAGTATTAATCATGTTTGGTGTTTAATCCTGTTTATTGTTGTGTTTTGTGTTCAGTTTAAGCCTCTGGAGCAGCTGATGGGAGTTTTTCCTGCAGCCAGTGGGAACTTTCTGCCGTCGACCTGGAGGAACCTCATGACCAGCCCGGTACGCTTCGGTCGCTTTATTAAAGATTATTGAACTAGATAAATGGCTGTTTGTGTTTGCAGATGCTAAACTAGAAATGCCTCAAACAGGATAACTTTTACACTTAGAAACAGTTTACACGAGTCTGTCACATTGTCACATGTTTTCAACCCACATTCAGCCCATTTCGGTCCCAGATCCTTTTGAGTTTGAAACCCCTGCTAATAATCATGTAAACCTCATATAATTCCTTCATATAAATCAAAATGCACTTTATTGCTTGCAGTTAGTTCAAAACTCTTAACAGCTCTTAACTCGTTTTTTGCTCTTAACAGGAAGCAAAAAACGAGACCACGTCACACCAATCCTTGCGTCGTTGCACTGGCTTCCTGTTACTTTTAGAATTGATTTTAAAATTGTATTGTTTGTTTTTAAAGCTCTGAATGGACTGGCACCTTCTTACATCTCGGGCCTCATCCAAATTTACACACCTGCGCGCGCTTTGAGGTCCGAGAGCCAGCTCCAGCTTGTGGTGCCTAACGCGCCAATCCCACTACATGCATCTGCGCTCCGCTCCGCCCCGGTCCGCCTCCGAAAGTTGCCGCAGACCCCTCGCCCACTGTCTCCGCTCCAGTCCGCTCCGCAGGGCTGCGTTGCCCCGAGGAGCTCAAGAAGAGCATGCGCCAAAAACACGAGTTTGTGAAACAGTAGGACGTGTTTTCCTCCTCCGCTGAGGGTAAAGAGGCTTTTACGAGCACAAACTCAATCACGTTGTCCTGTCCATGTGTCAGTGACAGAGTCTGTAGTTAACAGTCTGCTGTGTCCAAATATCAAAGAAACTTTATGTAAAACTACGAACTTTTCGTTATCTGATCAAATCAAAGTACGTGCGGAGTGATTTTACTTTGTAAATCCGGACATAGTTCACTTTCTTTTTCCTGTTTGGTGCGTTTTAATTGGCGGAGACTGACTGAAAAAAGCCTTGATCCGTATTTTGGTCGTACGGCGACGGAGCTGGGCGGATTCCTGCGGAGTGGACGCGCAGCATGTGGAACGGTTCTCATTGACAACAGTTCTGTGCAGCCACTCCGATGGTCGGAGCTGGGCGGGGCGGAGCGAAGCTGCATGTAGTGGGATTGGCGCGTAAGACGAGGCTTAAAACCAGAGGGGACAGAGCGTTTTCTGTGGTGGGCCCAAGCTCTGGAACGCTCTGCCCCTTCATGTTCGTTCTGCCCCCACTGTGGAGTGTTTTAAGTCTCGTCTTAAGACCCACTTTTATTCTCTGGCTTTTAACACCGTATGAGTTGTATGGTCCTCTGTTGTCTTTTATTATTTTGGTTTTATTTTATTTTATTACTTTTTTAATTGTGCTTTTATTTTTATTTATTATTTTTAGAAGTTGCACAGCTTTTTTTATTGTTTTTTAATTCATGTCTTTTTGATAAATTGATTTTATTTATATTATTTTATTTTGCTGACTTGTATATTTTGCTATTATGTGCAGCACTTTGGAAACTATTTTGCTTATAAAATGTGCTATACAAATAAAGTTGGATTGGATGTAATTGTATTTCTCACAAGGATCAGTCACTTATGTTCTGTCTGTTTGTGCTCAGGACTCGTCCATCATCGACTTTTATCCAGACGACTTCGCCATTGACCTGAACGGGAAGAAATACGCCTGGCAAGGTTTGGTCAAATACTTTTGTAATGTTCAAACTGTTAAGCCGCACATATACTATAGGCTGCACCTGTTTGTGGGAATTCAAGCAGACTAATTTAGCTGCATAGCTTCTGTAGTTCTTTCAGGTTTTCTCTATATTTAGCATGATTGATGTACTTGATTTCTCTTTCCCAAAATCTGCAATATAAAGTCAAAGCTGCAAAGTAATTTACCAATCTAAATACTTTTTAGTTTATTCCTACACACATAGTAAAAATGGAACAGGTCCCCTTAAAGATGATTTTTTTTTTTCTTATTTTATGCTTTGTGAGTCCTTGAGGAGTATATTACATTATTTAAACTGTATTTGTCCAGAGAAGGAGATTTATTCCCATTTTATTTAAATGTATTTCATTGAGACAGTTCATGGATCAGTGTCGATATTTGATCCCAGTCTTGTATGTTCAGTATGTGACATTAACATATTCCTCTCCTCTCGCTCTGCCTTTCTCTCTCTCTCTCTTCTCTTTTTTCTCTCTCCCATTTCTTTTTCTCTCTCTGTATTTCCCCCTCTCTTCTCCTTTTTCTCGTTCTCCCCCCTCCCTTCACTCTCTCTTCACTCTTCTCTTTCTCTCTGTATCTCCCCTGCCTCCCTCTCTTTCCTTCTTCCCTTCTCTCCCTCTCTTCTCTCTTTCTGCCCCCTCTCTCAAATCAAATCTTCTCTTTCTGTACCCGCCATTCCCTTTCTCTTTCTTCCTCTCTCCCCCTCTCCTCTTTCTTCTCTCTCTATTCTTATTTCTCTTTCTTCTACTCTCTTCCTCTTCTCTCTCTCTTTCTCACCCTCTTCTCCCTCTCTCTCCCTTCTCTCTTCCTCTCCTTTCTTCTTTTCTCTCACTCTCTTATCTCTCTCTCTTTCTCCCCCCCTCCTCTCGTCACTCCCCTCTCTCTCTCCCTGTCTCTTATCTCTCCCTCTCTCTCTTCTCCCCCTTTCTTCTCTCTCCTCTCCCCCCTCTTTCTCTCTCTCTCTTTCTCTCTCCTCTCTCTCTCTCTTTCTCTCTCCTCTCTTCTCTTCTCTTCTCTTTTTCTCTCTCTTATCTCTCCTCTTCTCTCTCTCTCTCTTTCCCCCCTCTCTCTCTTCTCTCCCCCCTCTCTTTCTCTCTCTCTCTCTCTCTCTCTCTCTCTCCCCCCTCTCTTCTTTCTTCTCCCCCCCCCCTCTTTCTCTCCCTCTCTCCCTCTCTCTCTCTCTTTCCCTCTCTTTCTCTCTCTCTTCTCTTTCTCTCTCTTTCCCTCTCTTCTCTTCTCTCTTTCTCTCTCTTCTCTCTCTCTTTCTCTCTCTTTCTCTCTCTTCTCTTCTCTTCTCTTCTCTTTCTCTCTCTTCTCTCTCTCTTTCTCTCTCTTCTCTCTCTCTCTCTCTCTTCCCCCCCCCTCTTTTCTCTCAGGTGTGGCGTTGCTTCCGTTTGTGGACGAGCGGCGCCTCAGAGCGGCGTTAGCAGACGTTTATCCAGACCTGACTCAAGAAGAAGGTAAAAAACATTCACTTTAGTCTCACACAAACGTCTCAGAGTTTTTCAGATTCATGAACGATCTTTTGTGTTTTCCCAGTGAAGAGAAACAGTCTGGGCAGCGACGTCCTGTTCCTGGGTAAATCTCACCCTCTGTTCGACTTCATCCACGAGCTTTACCGCACCGAGGCCGCAGAGGTAACACTTTAAACCAGATTAAACATGAGTCTGTTCTGTTCTGACTGTGAGTGTGTTTGTTCGTCCCAGGCCACAGACATTCCTCCGGAGCTCTGCCACGGCATTCTGGGAAAACTGACGCTGGACGAGAACCCCATCCTGCCGGAGAAGTGAGCGTTCTCTCTTTGTTTTAAGCAGAGATGATTTTAAACGTGTTCTGTTTGAGTTAAATGTGTGTTTTCGTGTCAGGACGGTGGAGTCGCCCATCCCGCTGCTCAGAGACATCACACACAACTTCTCCATCGGGTAAAACACTTTGTATTTGTACAAATGTCACGTTTAGTAATGATTTTAGACTTCTCCATCGGGTAAAACACTTTGTATTTGTAGAAATGTGATGTTTAGTAATGATTTTAGACTTCTCCATCGGGTAAAACACTTTGTATTTGTAGAAATGTGATGTTTAGTGATGATTTTAGACTTCTCCATCGGGTAAAACACTTTGTATTTGTAGAAATGTCACGTTTAGTGATGATTTTAGACTTCTCCATCGGGTAAAACACTTTGTATTTGTACAAATGTGATGTTTAGTAATGATTTTAGACTTCTCCATCGGGTAAAACACTTTGTATTTGTAGAAATGTCACGTTTAGTGATGATTTTAGACTTCTCCATCGGGTAAAACACTTTGTATTTGTACAAATGTGATGTTTAGTAATGATTTTAGACTTCTCCATCGGGTAAAACACTTTGTATTTGTAGAAATGTCACGTTTAGTGATGATTTTAGACTTCTCCATCAGGTAAAACACTTTGTATTTGTAGAAATGTCACGTTTACTAATGATTTTAGACTTCTCCATCAGGTGAAACACTTTAGCTCCATTCACACACACACTCTTACACGGGAAAGTTCCTAGTGTGTGGGTCAAGTGTGAAATGTCGATTCCTATTAAGATTACCGGGAACAGTGTGATTGCCGGTACAATCCCCTTGGCAACAGAACAACTCTCAGACTCACAGAGAACAGAGCTCTGCTTCGCTTATTTAAGTGGGCAACAGAAAACTGTATTTGTTACTACTAGGCTTCAAACCAGCCTTAAGCTTGTATGGAGGATTTTTTAAATCCAACAACTGTTTGCTGTTTTTCAAATGATGCTCGTGTGTTTCCTCCCAGAGCCACGCCCTTCACTGTAACTGGGCCAATGAGTAACTCAGGAACACTGAGGGTTTGTTTAGAGGTACCTCGTTATCTATTGGTCAATGTTTTACTGAGGCTGTTACAAATCTGTGCAATTATTTTTGATGAATACTGACAACAAACATTTTATAAAAATCCTTCATACAACCTTTAAATCTGAGGGATTAAAAGAGACACGATATATCCTGCTGTACTCTTGAACCATCTCACAAAGAAAACACTTGTTTAATTCTACAACTAGACAATAAAATGCTTCTTGCAAAATCACCGAATGTACGTGTGGCCAGAGTAAAGTCCAGAAAGCCTCTAAAATGAAGTCTTGATTCCCTGCATAAAGAGGGAGCTGGTTCAAGGGGCTGTTTGCAGGACTTGGTCTTATGTGTGCGAGTCCCGGTACAGACAGTACAAGGCCAGTTCAAGCGCTGTTTGTCCTGGTTCAAACTGGTTCTGCTCTTGGAGTTTCACTCTCTCAGGACTGAGTTTAGGCCAGTCCAGCTACATTACTGCGATGTCCCCGTTTCATTCAGGCCTCTGTCAGGTCCCGTTTCCCAAAGCACTGTCCTCTGACTTTGATCCAGGTGTCGCTCCACAGAGAAACCAGAAGTGAAACTTATGAAGCGCTGCTGCTCCTGATGAACAGCTGTTTGTCTCTGGTTTATTTGTAAATTGTAAATACGCTCCATGTATACAGCACTTTTGAAAACACTCTAAAATACCTGGATTCTAAAAATAAAACAGACATATTTGATTATTTGGTCATAGAAACTCAAAACTCATTGTCCATGCAGTTTTACAGACTTGTGTGTTATACCACAAGACAAAATCTTTAACCGCAACAGCTCTACTTAGTTTTACTTTAATTTGTCCTTTATCAATAGTGGATTGACTCTCACTAAAGTAAAAGTGAAACTCAAACTGTGAAGTTGTGAGTAGCTGCTGAAGTTGGTTCTGTGTCTGGTTCAGGCGTTCAGACGTTCAGATGTATGTTTGGTGCAGATGTGAGCTGCAGCTGCTCTCGGCCCTGATTGGACAGAATCATTTCGTCTCCAGCTGTGTTTTTCTCTCTGTTCTGTTTCTTCCGGAGCCTGTTTACGGCTTTAGCTCCATCACTTTAAATGAGCTGCAAACTAATCAGACACAGGCCTGTAATTTGTGTCTCAAATGTCTGTGTTTGTGTTTGGAAAGTTCAGTCTGCAAAGTATTTAGTTTAAACTTGTTACTTCTGCCAAAATGTAATGAAGCAGGCCCAGATTTACCGAGGACCAAGGCTTCTGGACGGTTGTAGTTGCATTTTTGAGGCTGCATCAGATATTCACAGGACAACATAGTGCTACAGTGTGTTTTTATCGCTCTACAAAATGTCTAAATCAGCGTTAAACAACATAATCTGAACCTGCAGCATCTCAACATGAACCAAGTCTAAACCAGAACTAACCAAGGTTGACAATCTTAAAATGACCTTGTGCATGTAAAGTGTTTCAGCATTTAGACTCAAACACATCTCTTTATGAACACACTTTGGTCCTGTGGTGAAGCTTTCTCCTCATTTGTAAAGTCTGTTGTCCAAGAAAACCAATCACAATTCAATATTCAATTCCTGAACTTACAGTATATTTTCATTTTAGACTGAGGCAGTAAAATAATAGAAATGGAAATAAACTAAGCAGGAAATCCTCTGGTTAAAGGGTGAACGTCTCAGTTTGTTCTGTTTGTTTGTTTCAGGGTGAAGTTCAGGGACCCACAGTTCGCAGACGGACACGTGTTTAAGGCCGTGATGCTTCCGGGAGCAAAGTGAGTCTCAAACATTCAAACAGAGAGCTTTAGTAATGACCAGAGAGATCGTTTTGAGTTACAACAAAAACTTGACTTAATAATAATAAAATATAAATGTAATGTCACGTGAATTCTTTCGTGAGTGATGTTCGTTTTTGTGTGTTTTTTTTTTTGAGGATTCCTGTGAAAGTTCTGAAGCCGGAGGACTTTAACCAGGGCGGGAGACAACCCTGGAGACCTCAGCTCGGCTTCAACCCAAACAGACAACAGGTCCACCTCGGCCAATCAGGACACAGAGCTCTCAAGTAAGTCCCGCCTCGGCCAATCAGGACACAGAGCTCTCAAGTAAGTCTCGCCTCCGACAGTCAGGACACAAAGGTTTCAATCAGGGTTCTTTAAAAAGTCCTAAAATATCTTACATTTGTCAAAATTAGGTCTTTAGGTCTTAGCTATATTTGAAGTGTCTTTTTAAGGTCTTGTATTTTGAGCAGATTTATTCAAGTAAATCGAAGAACGTAATATAAAAATATAAAAGTGCGATAGATTGTGGACATGTGGTGAAAATAGGAGCTTTTAAGTCACTGCCTGCCTTTGTACTAATGGTGGAGTGGGGAAGAGACATGTGCAGCACACACACGAGTATAGACTCTTGGACCCATCGAGGCATTAGTGACTCACATCGAGACAAGCCTCTACAACAGACCTGGGCAAACTGCGGCCCGGGGGCCAGATCCGGCCCTCGTACTGTTTCAGTGTGACCCCCGGCACATTTTTGAGAATAAAGCCATTTTACAAAAAAGCCATGCAATATTGGGTGCCACATTTGGCTCACCTCCGGCATAGGTTCCTGTCCCTGAATAGCCCTGTTTCACTGTGAAAAGCGAGCCGTTCCGCCCCGTTTGCTAGGACCGTAGCAAGCCGATTTTGGCCCTGCCTTCATCCAGGACCCTGGAGCAGACCTTACAGCTGTTCCTCCTTTAGACTCGATGATTGGACAAGAGAAAACACAGGCTCAGGCCAAAACCAGACGGAAAAGATCAGAAACATGAAATAATGTTCCTCACCGAACACAGACCTGATCCTAAGACAAACCGCTGCATTTCCAGTGAAGAAAACTTTATTTGTTGCTCTGATAGACTTAACAAAGCAAAACTAGCGCATTAGCATCAGCATCCTGTGCGTAATGTGTACAACATAACCCAGCCTCAAAGCATTAAATAAAACAAGTTAAAAAGCAGCTCAGAGTCACAGAGACTTTGCAAAAAGTTAAAAAAAAATTTAAAAAGTGACAATAAACCGGAAGTAGCCTGACCCTCGAGTCACAGATACAGACTTTGAATTACTAAGCAACTTTTTGTGAATCGCTCAGATTGACGTCAGGAAGAAAAAGTATAATTCAGGTATTTTCTTTTTTATTTATTTAAGAAAGCATGTGTTATGTTTGAGTGACGTAACAGACCTTCAAGAGCCTGGACCGCTCCAAAGTGAACCAGTCTGACCCAGGCTAATGAAAACGTGGCTAATGTGCGCTGAACATGGACCCTTTGGACACACGTCTGCCTGAAGACGAGCCGGCCTTTGACCTGAATCAGAACTGTTCTAGTGTGAGTTTATTCTTGACTGTGCGTGTGTGTTTTCAGTCACTCTCTGGGCCGAGGCGGAGGACAGTACAGCAACACGCCGCCTCCAGGAAGCTACCAGAACTACAGAGGCCCCCAGCAGCACTACCCACGTGAGTCCCACACACAGACAGACCAGGGGGCGGGGCTAAGGGGGAGGGGGCGGGGCTAGGGGTCAGAATCAGTCTGAAGAAAGTTGTGCAGAAGTCCCAGTGGATCAGAGGATAAAACCTGCTTCTGAACGGCTCCATTTGCTCGTCATAAGAGATAATTAAGCCTGATTACAGTTTTGGTTTTAATCACGTGAGAATGTAAACGACTGAAACGTTTAATGTGTCGTTTTTTACATTTCTCTGGGTTTAACGTGAAGCTGTGGAGACGGACGTAATTTCTGCTCTTTGTCCTCTAATCAGACTCTCTCTCTCTCTCTCTCCTGATTACGTCTGCTCACTCTCTCCTTCTCTCTCTCTCTCTCTCTCTCTCTCTCTCTCTCTCTCTCTAGCTCTCTTTCTCTCGCTTTGATTAGATCTGCTCTTTCCTTCCTTCTCGCTCGTTCTTTTCTCTCTCACCACTGATTAGATCTGCTTTAACTCCTGCTCTCTACTCTGATTATCTTTTTTCTTCTCCCTCTCTTTCCCCTCTCTCTCCCTTTTCTCTCTCTGACCCCCCACCTCTCTTCCTCCCTCCTCTTTTTTCTCTCTCTTCTCTCTCTCTTTTCTGCCTTCCTCTCTCTCCTTCCTCTTTAATTAGATCTGCTCACTTTCTTCTTTCTCTTTTTCCATCTCTCCTCCACTCCAAGTCCAAGTCCACTCTCTCTCTCTTTCTTTCTCTCTCTCTCTCTCTCTCTTCCCTTCTCTCTCCATTTCCTTCAGTCTTTCCGGTTTTCTCTGTTTAGTTTTCTATTCTTCCCCCCCTTTCTGTCATTTTGCTTTCCTTCTCTCTTTTTTTCCTCTTAATCTCCCCCTCTCTCTTGTTTTTCTTCACCTCTCTTCTCTCTCTCTCTCTCTCTCGCTGTCCAACTCTCCCTATTGTCACTCTACATCCCTCTCTCATCCTCCTCTCCTCCACCTTTTCGCTCCTCCTACTCTCTGTCTTTTTCCCTCCCTTTTTTCCCTCCCTCCACGTCTTTTTCTTTTGCCTCCTCTCATTCTCTTCTTTTCTTCTTAATCTCTCCATTACCGCCCTCACTCCACCTTTGTCTTATTCTTTTGATTTAATTTCCCCGATTCATTTTTTCTTTCTTTTTATCTCTTTTTTTTCCTGTCACTCTTTTGCCTTCTCCCTCCTGATCTTCATCCTTTCCTCTCTCCCTTTATCTTTCTCCCTCTTTCTCTCTCTCCCCCTCCCTCCCCGTGTCCTCCTTCTTTCAAAGTTTGAGGTCTCTCCCCTCTCTTCTCTTCTCTCACTCTCTTTTTTGTCTATTGTTTCTCCCCCTCTCTCTCTCTCTCTCTCTCACCACTGATTAGATCTGCTCTAACTCTTGCTCTCTACTCTGATTATCTTTTTTCTTTCTTATCTCCCGCCTTCTCCCTCTCTCCTCTTGCTTTCTCTATTTTTTCTACCTTTTTCTCCCCTTTCGCTCTCCCTCTCTTCTCCTCTTTCCTCTCTTTGTCTCTTTCCCTCCCTCCACTTTGTCTCTCTCTTTCTCTCAAAGTTCGAAGTTTCTCTTCCCTCTCCCTTCTCCTCTCTCTTCTTTATTTCCTTCGCCAACTTCTCTCCTTCCTCCTTTCTCTCTTTCTCCTCCTTTATTTTTTTCCATCTCTCTTCTCTTTCTTTCCCTTCCTCCTCTTTCTTCTCTCTTTCTCTCTCTCCCTCTCTCTTTCTCTCCCTCTCCCTCTCTCTCCCTCTCTCCTCTCTCTCCCTCTCCCTCTCTCCCCCCCCCTCTCTCTCTCCTCTCTCTCTCTTCTCCCCCCTCTCTCTCTCTCCTCTCTCTCTCATCTCCCCCTCTCTCTCTCTTCTCTCCCTCTCTCTCTCCCTCTCCCTCTCTCTCCTCTCTCCCTCCCTCTCCTCTCGCTTCTCTCTCTCCTCTCTCTCTCTCCCTCTCTCTCTCTTTTCTCTCTCTCTTCTCTCCCTCTCTCTCTCTCTCCCTCTTTTCTTTCAGTTTGAAGTGGCTCAGATCCACTCAGTTCTTTTTTTTTTTGTGTCTGAAGTGAAATAGTTTCTTTTCTTAAACCCTTTTTTCTTTCTTTCTTCGTTTCTGTGGCGACTCTTTTTCTTTTCTAACGAGCTGCGTCTGTTTGACCTTTGACCTCCGCTCTGATTATAAACTCCTCCAATCATTTAAAGCTCCCACACGCTGAAGCTGGAATATTTTACCCAGGAAACCGGATTCATTTGTAGGATTATTGGAGAAGAATTTGAGTCGTTGAATTAGTCTTTTTCTGATTTGTTTGATTCTAAAAGTGTTTATGTAATTTTTTTTTTACTTACATTATTCGATTAACTCTGGTGTTAACATAAATAATACGTTTTATTTGAACTAAGAACAAGTTTGTGAAGAAAAGTTTGAAAATAACAGGAAGTAGATCAGAGTTCTGAAGTTCTGATGACGTCACAATAAACTAGGATTGAACTGATCCAGATTGTTTACGTCTGATACTGATGATAATTACCGATACTAGAGGAGGAACTGAAATACCTATTTTTATTTCTCAAAACACAAGACAATGGGTCGCAACTCTAAAAGTGTAAAGTTGGGCTAACTCTTGTTTCTAGTTGTCTATAATAAATAGATAAAAAGACAACTGAATATTAAAGGATTTTAGTTCTGATCAGGAGCTGAATGCTGCGCTCTGATTGGCTGAGCTTATTCTCCAGTTTCAATTGTTGTTTGTAAAAAGAAGTTTATTTTTTTAAGAGAGGAAGTTGTCAGATTTAAAACTAAATTGTGTTTTGCAGCTTTAACAGCTTCATGTGAATAAAATGTCAAACTTTATCAACTTCAGCCTTTTAAAAAGTCTTAACTGTCCAAAAAGGCACAACCAGGTTTCAGCTGAACTGAAACTCGATGGACAGTGTTGGGAGTAACTCAGTACAAAAGTAACTAGTTACTTTAGTATAGTCCACTTTTCAGTAACTAAGTAGTGTAACTCATTAAAATATTGATAATACATTACAAGTTACTATCTGAGTAACTCAAGTTACTTTCACATAAAATAACTGAATCAATATTCTAGTGAAAATGACACTCCTGGATCCAAACTCCACTAAAACTGGTGAAGAAGAGTTATGTTAATAAAATATTAAGAAGAAAAGATATTGTGACATCACATTTCTATTAATCAAAATTCAAGTGTAACTCAGTTACATTTTTGAGACAGTAATATTGTAATACAATTGTAATACATTTTTATCCATGTAACTACTAATATATAATGTATTACAGTTTACCCAACACTGTCGATGGATATCTGAGCCCAGTATCATCACTACAATAAATAAAGGACATTTTTATTGTTCTCATGAAAAACACATTTTTATGAGCCTGAAAACTTCTGCTGCATTTTTATTCACTTCACTTTTCACACACGCTCTGGTGTGGTGACATCATTTATAAACAGGAAGTACATTTTAATTCTAAAAACTGCTGAACTGAGATGAACTTAGTTCAACCTGTCATAGGTTCGTTAAAGCCTGACAGTGTCGTTTTAAACTCACTCTCATTTGTCAAAGTGATTCTTCTAGATTCAAAGTGACCACAGCTACAAGCAAAAGGAAGGATTATATATGTTTTTGTTTATAAATGACAGACTTTCATAGAAATTACAGACATCCTCTTAAAGTTCCCCACAATCTTAAACCTTTGACAGACAAAATAATTAGAGATAGACTAACTTATCAGCTGGACGATTTTTTAACACTATTTCTAGATTTCTTTTGCGTATCGGCCGAAGTTTTGGCCAGGTTTTTGGAACAGCCTTTCATGACGCTGAGTTGAGTGAGAGGGTGAGAGAGAATGAAAGAGCGGAAGCAGAAAGAGAGAAGGAAACGGCAAGCTCTGGATTAAAAATAAAAACTTGATACTGCAAATAGAAAAGCAGTACTTTTCTTCAATTGCTCTTTCAAAATGTTCTGAAACATTTTTTAATCCCTTAACAACAAGACAAAATAGAACTTTTTCTTTAGTTGCACGGCCAAGATACTGGCGCTGCTTTTCTAAAGTAAATGACATAAATCTGCCTTGAAAATATGCCATCGACTGACAAAATGTTTAAGCATCAGTCAAAGAAAAACCCACGTCGGTCGATCTGTAAATGTGACTCATGCAGAGGTTCTGAAGAGTTTGTTCTGAATGAAACAGTGTAAAACAGAGACAGTGATTCGTGGTGTTTGTGGAGACTTAACCTCAGCTGCTGCCCCCCCCCTCCCTCCCTCTCTCTCTCTCTCTCCTCCTGCCCCCCCCCAGCTCCTCTTCAGGTCCTTTCAGTCGCTGTAATTACGTCTCGGTGGGTGGTCTTTAGTCTTTTCTCTCTTCTGCCTGATCTCGACACAAAACAGACCAAAAACACGCTGGAAATATTTACCGTGGCGTTTTTCTAAAGCCGCCGTTTCCTCGTCACGGACACACACCTGCTGTAATCCCACTCTGTGATGTCATCAGGTGGTCGTCGCTCAGCAGCTGTGCTTTTGTCCCAAGTGTAAGATCTGGTTCAGACTCAGGCAGAGCTTTCTTTCTCTTATTCCAAACGTTGTTTTTACACAATATTGAGCAAATATTCAAATCCATTCATGTTTCAGAGGACCGGACCGCGACAGAGGTAGTTACCTGCACTTTTCTGTAAAATATAGCTCATTAGATACTCATTGGACAGTGGAATTTCAGTTCATGTGTGCCTCCATAGCTCTGCAGTTTGAAAAGAGTTGATTTCTCCCGCGGGAAAACTGCAAACTCATAACTTTGACAGATGAAGCCATATGAACCTTCCCTGAGAGGTTACTCACGGCCAGTGTTGCCAGACGTACGATAATTTCAGCCCCTGTACAATGTACGATCAATAATTCTAAGTCACTGTAAAACTCTATGTAAAAGTACGATCATTTCGAAGCACCAGGTATTTTCTTCGTCTTGACTAACTTGAGCTCGTCTCAATGACAGAAAAATTATCCAGGATCAGTAAACACTTAACACAGCTTGAGCTTTAGAGTTATTCTGTAATATTATTGGTTAACAGCACCAATAGTTTCTCACAGCTGCACGTCTGCCCCAAGGTGCACATACATAATCATGCCACATAATGAAGACATTGGACGAAGGACAGAGAGTGAATCAATGCTTTACTTTACTTATAGTAAAGTACGATTGAGTTCTAGTGATATTAATTTAAATCAGAATGATTTGATGTGTGAGAAAGACAAATCTCGCTGTGAATTGCACTAAACATAGAAGCAATGTATTTTTTCAGCTTTAAACTGAGTAGAACATATTTAAAAACATATTTCTGGAATAATTTAGCATCGTCTAAAGAGGTCTCTATGTCATAGAAATGGCCCAAAATAAAAACAGTTTGGATGTGTACGATCATTTTTAGCAAAATATGATAATTTTGAGGCTCTGGTACGATAATTCAACATTTCCCATCTGGCAACACTGCTCACGGCTGTTATTATGTGATAAAGAGTCACTAAACAGGCGCTAGGTTTCGATTTGTTCTTTGGGAGAGCTCTGCAAAGCCGCTGGAGGTGTCCAGTCCGGGCGCGCAGCAGCGGGTCCCAGCGCACTGACCTCCATTTTACCATTAGACTATTTTTCACATCATCGGTTTTTTAAAGACCCGGATTAATCGTATTAATTCAATTCATCGTCCAGCCCTAGTTGGGCGATTTTTCTTTTATTAATCCATTCGTTGTTTAGAACGCAAAAGTCACGTGACTACAATATTTTTTCGATCCAGACAAAGTTTTGTCACTTCAGAACATTTTGAAGGTGTAGTCTCTTTTTACTGACATTGTTTTTTCATCAAAGACAGAAATAAGTGAGCTAAAATGGTCTTCACTTAGATCAGGAGTTCATGACTGACTGAATTAAATAGCAGTTATCTTTATGTGAGCATCTTTTTATTGTCTTAAAATAAGATTTACCAATGAAACAATCTAAAGAAATGTATTGTTTGGCTAAAAACAGAACGACAAACTTTTTCTCATTTGAAATGGGCAAAAAAATGCCCTTCCACTTGAAATAATCAGATAATAAATCTAGTTTTATTGTCAAATTTTCAGAATCCCTCGCCTTCACATTTACTCAAATCAAGATCATATTTGTGTTTAGTAATTACACTGTTTTATTTAGGATTGTGGTTTTGTCATTGTTTCCCAGTTAGAGTCATAAAAACTTCTTTAATCAGGTCCTTCGTGTCTGGGAATCTAAAACGATTATTGGATTACTACATTGGTCAATAATGGATTAACCTGTTGCGTCTCTACTCCATTGACTCTCATGTATTCTTACCACTCACTGCTAAGATAAACGCTGTGACGTCATCTGCATAGACTCCATACTTATTTCTGATTTTGTGGTTTGAAAATCAGGTTCTGGTTGTGCGTTTGGTGCTGTGGTTGTCTGTTGTGTGTTCAGTGCATGTTCAGTGCATGTTCAGTGTGCGTTCAGTGTGTTTTGTGTGTGTTTTTTGTGCGTTTGGTGCGCGTCGGGAGCAGCTGGTCGCTCTGGAAACCCCTCGAGTGGCTTTTGTCTCACACACTTGAGTTCTGCACACAGCTCCGTCTCTGTGAGGTGAATCTTAATGTCGTCGACTCGTCCAAACGCAGGATTAGTCTGAGACCGGACCCTTTCTAACGACTTAACGACGCCCAGACCGAGCGCTGGAACATTCTGCTGAGTTAGACTCAGTTTAGGTTCTAAAGTAGAGTCTGTAAAACATGTGAAAGCAGAAATATGTTCAACGTAAAGCCTTCCAAAAGTCTGATCAAAAATAGACTGTATTTCTTCTGTTTGCTGGTTTAATTTAGACATATCTGGTCCTGGTTCAGACCTGGTTTAATGCTGGGATATTCCTGGTTACTGAAGCTGAGGTTTATCTCTGTGGAAACTTGGTACAACCTTGACTTTTACAAATACTGTAAAGTTTTGTGCAGAGGTCATGGTCCTCGGGAAAATTTAAAGTTCGATTGGGCTTGAGAGAGACAAACATAAATATAGGGCTGCAACGAGCCAGTTCAAGTAACACAACTAATCTATTATTCAAACAATCGTCAACTAATTAGGTAGGTGATGTAATGTTCTGGTCTCAGATTGAAGCAGGTCTCTACATCCGGTGTTAGTGAGGTTTTATTATCGTTTGTTATTTACAGAAAGTATCTCATATGAAGGGACTATAACAAGCCAGCTAGGCTAAAGCTAAAAACTTGTTGTAGACAGAAGAGGAAGAGTTGTTATTTAGTTTAAATCCTTCGTCGTTTGCATCAGGTTTGCGCTGGAGGCTGCAAATGCAAAGGACATTAGACGCAGAGGTTTGAGCCCGTCCCGAAGTGATCTGTGATATAAAAACAATTTTTACACCTGACGGCTCAGTTATTGAAGTTGTGAATACTTTTAAATACTTGGGTGTCATAATTGATAATGGATTGTCTTTTAAACCACATATTGAATCTCTTGTCAAAAAGCTGCGTTTGAAATTAGGTTTTTATTTCAGAAACAAGCTGTCATTTTCTTTCAATTCCAGAAAGAGACCTGTTGCTGCAACATTCTTTCCTGTGTTGGACTATGGAGACCTTTTGTATAGGCATGCTCCAGCCCAAGCTTTGCGTTCACTGGATTCAGTGTTTCACGCCTCTTTGCGCTTTATAACAAACTGTGGTGCACGGACCCATCACTGTGACCTGTACTCTCGTGTTGGATGGCCTGCTTTAGCCACGCGACGGCTCACACACTGGTACAGGTTTATATACAAAGGACTTGTTGGTCTACTTCCTTCATACCTGAGTGTGTATCTTCAGCGTAGGCCTGATGGACCTCATCAGTTGCGTTCTCAGGATGTCTACTCATTGATTGTTCCCAATGTTAGAACAGAAAAAGGGAAAATGTCTTTTCAGTACTGTGCTCCCACAGATTGGAATTTTTTACAGAGAGTTTTTAAACTCCAAATTCTTGTCTCTATGGCTTATTTTGACTCTCTTTTGAAAGACCTGGAAATCCAGTCATTAACCTGTAATGTCCTTTTTGTTTGTTTTAAAATGTCTGTGTTTTGGGTTGTGTTGTTGGAGCCTCTTGGCCAGGACTCCCTTGAAAAAGAGATCTCCGAATCTCAATGGGACTTTCCTGTTTAAATAAAGGTTAAAAAAAAAAAAAAAAAAAAAAAAGTGCTCTTTTGTTTTTTGTTTTAGGCGTATAGCAACATCAGAAAATTGTAGCTTCTTTTCGGGTTTCCTTAGGGAAAAGTTGTAAAAGAGTGAGCAAACAGAAGCTGCACGCACACACCGAGAGGCTGCCAGATCACCATTTTGGAATTTAATCACAATTTTTCTAGACTGTTTTTATGTTGCTTTTGACGTGAATATAATCTTTTTTTTTTTTTTTCAGAAAATTCCTACTTCATTGTGAGTGGTTAAATCCAGCTGCCAAAGTCTGACTAATGTTGCCAGATTTTCAGAGAGAAACAAGTGATCAAGCTTTTGAAAAAACAAGAACGAAAATTGTGGGCCTTCAGAATCAACTAACATTTCTAACATTCACGACAACTTTCACACATCAGAATTTCAGTCATAAATGTATATATTTTTGTAAATCAAACCTGAAAAAATGACTAAAATTCCGCTCTTCTATGATTTGAAAGTGCTGCACAAAAAACACAACCTTCAACATTTATTAAACACTTTGAAAAAGAGGCTCAAAGTCGCTGTAAAGAAGCAGACCTGGCAACTCAGAGGTTCAGAGAAGAAGGTTGAAAAAACACTCTGTATTTGAACGTGACTTTTGTGTATTTAGTTGCAGCTTTACTTAATTCAGACCGACTGAGCTGAATAAATACCTCTGTTTTCTGCCTTTTTTTTTCTTTCATTTTTGTTTGGACACACTGGTTAAGCCTCTCATTTGAGCGTCAGACCCGTATTTCTCCAAAACAAGAAAAAGGTTTGATAATAATGTGTGTGTTTGTGTTTCCAGCTCCAGGTCGTCAGAACAGTCTGTTGGGAGCTCCTCCGTTTCAGCAGCAGTTTCAGAGGTGAGTTTAAACAACGTCTGTGTCTGAGTTCAGAGCTTTAGACTTTTCTGTGACGAAGCGAGAGAAAGAGAGAGAGAGGGAGGAGAGAAGAGGGAGGAGAGAAGAGGAGGAGGGAGTGTGCAGTGAAAGAGGAGATTAGTGCGGCTCATTACTCTGGACAAACTGAAACAGACACACTCTAAATGGACTTTAATAGAGACGCCTGGATCCAAGCACAGACCTCGTGTGTTTCTCACCACGGGAATTAAATTACAGCTCCGTCTACTAAAGGGAATAATGTTAGAACAGGGTTTTCTGAGGCTTGGAGGAGGAAAGAGTATCTCACAAACACAAGTCAGGTTAGAACCAGCACTTAGTTCAGGGGTCTGCAACCTTTCACAGTAAAAGAGCCACATTTGTCTAATCCAAATCAAAGTCAGAAAGAGCCGCAGCTGTATTTAGTTTAAGAAAATGTTTAGACAGTTAAGTGAATTTATTCAATGTTTTGCAAAATTAAACACTGAAACATTACAAATATGTTTTTGATGGCGAGACAAAACAGTTTGTTTCACTTAGCCTTTCTTTTGTGCATTTTTGCAAGAGAAAGTTGGATTCCATTTACGGTTGTCAGTACATTTTTTGTGCCAGGGCACACTTAATCTGTTTAAAATATTTCACTTTATGAAATCAGATTTAGCAATTAATTTGCCATTTTAGTGTGCACAGAATACCATTTTGACTAAAAATGAAAGCCAAACCAAGATTTCCAAATTTTAAGCATAATTTTGTTTTCTATGTGCCTTTATGGCACATATGGCATAAGAGAAAAAAGTGTGCCATACACGAAAAAGGGTGAGAAACACTGCATACAAAAATATTAATAAATGTTCTTGAACTTTATTATAGTCAGTCAAACAGGAATCAGAAATAGGATATAACATTTTATTATTGCAATTTAAACAGACGTAAACAACCAATGAGCTGCTTAAATCGGCTCAAATTAAGTACAATCAACTGACTTTTCTTTTGTTGGACTTTAAAGTAACTACGAGTATTTTGTTAATAACTAATTTAATTAGAAGTATTTTCACAGTAACTAAGTTACACCCAACACAGGTTAGAACAGGATTCAACATTTTGAACAGTTTGAGTTCTATAATCTCTAAAGATTGTTAAAATAAAAGCTGTTGTACGCACAACCCTGGAAAACCTGCAAAAGTCGTGGAATATTCTGAATTCTGCTGGTTTTACAAAGGTTGTGCAAAAATAGAACATATTTTGGATTCAAAAATGCTTTTGGCATATTTTGCTCGGACACTCCACATAAAGAAAAAAATGTGTTATACTTGAGGAAAAATTTACAGCTCCAGTTGCTGCAATAAATTTACAAATAAAAACATTTCAAACACACTAACTTTAGAAACAGTCCAAGTCTTTCCATCCTGAAGCCTGGTTGAGCTGTGACTGGATCAGATCAGTCACACAAACGATTCTAGTTTCTGATGAAAACACTGACCACGATCCTTTCTGTTCTTTATTAAAGTTTAAACCCAGGTCAGTTTGAGAGTTGAATCTGTGCCCCGGGCCTGAGAGGGTTAATCCCACCGCGCACACTAAGAAACACAATTACTCTTTCCTTTTAAAACTCAGGACCGTTCCTTTCAGAGCCGTCTGTTGGCGCGCTGAAACCGTCCGTTCGTGAGGCGATAATGATGTTTATGTAAATGTGTTTTTGAGGAGTTTATGAAGCTCTCAGACCAGATCGGACCAGGATCAGACCAGATCAGACCAGGATCAGAGGTTTATTCCACTGAGAGCGACAGAGGCCTGGTTTAAAAGACAACATTCCACAGAAAACCTTCACAGTTTTGAGCTCACAGTTTATCTGGTGTCGTGGCGAGCTAATCTTCCTTGAATGAAAATGCTGTAATTCTTCAGCCGCGTCAGGAGGTGGTGTAATAATAACACAAGCATTGACAGGTTTATTCATATCAATAAAATGGTGAAGGAAGCAACAAGGACCAGTGCGCGAAGAAAAGGAGATCTCCTACAGTTGGACACAAACACGGGCAGGACAGTTTGCTTTTACCGGGCGCAGACACTTGGACAGCTGTCCTGCTCTGCTTCAAACTTTCTTTTCTTCTGAACACACACATTTCAATGAACTAATCAAATCAGCCCCCGAAGAGGCTTTGGTAGATTTGTTGTGTGTCTCCTTCTCTGCAATACGCAGGTAAGAAACACTGGACACTGTGAGATCAAATCAAACCGAATCATCAATTACTGGTGTTGAATCGAAAGATCGAAAAACAATCTTTAGTCAAAATAAATGTGTAGTTTGTAGCAAAAGTCAAACTTTGAGGTAGAATATTGACATAGTTAAAAAAAAAATCTAGTAAATGGGACGAATTAAAAGTAGGGATGCACCGATCCGGCTTTTTCTGTTCCGATATCGATCCCGATATTTGTCTTTGACTATCTGTCGATACCCGATATCCACCGATACCAGTGAAAGGACTGAAATTACTTCTTTTTCGAACAAAAACTTAATACATTTGGTCATAATGTGTTATGTAGCTATTGTTTATAGTACAAGTCACAACTTAACAACTTAATCTGAATAAAATGCCCAATATTATGAAATGTTCTTGATCAACACCAGCCTGTAAAATAGCCTCATTATGTCCAATTAAAGACACAACTATGATATCGGCTGAACCGATATCATGGGGTCGATACCCGATCCAGGTATCGGATCAGTGCATCCCTAATATGTTCATAAATGGCATTTTTTTGGTTTTGAAAAGGTTAAACAGAATCAAATCAAAATTGAGATCAGTCAATATGAGGAAAAGTCGTGATTATATTTTTTCCCAACTCGCCCTACTTTGGCCCTACTTTGGCTGAAAGACATTTTTGGTGACTTAAGTCTTCTTCTACGGTCTTAAAGTAGTGACTACTGCGCACATACTGTATCAGTGACGTGACCGTCTTCATTGACATCAGTTTTTTCCTGTTTACACTGCGGTGTCTCCACTGAACCTCCGCAGCAAAACTACCTCTTGAATCCTATCCAGAGAAACGCCGATTCAATGAACACGGAGCTCGTCGTCGTGTAAAAGAGAAAACGATCTGACATAGAAACGTCTCAGATTCAAGAAAACTCATTGTATAAACTGCCCCTGAGTGTTTGTCCTGCAGGATTTAGAAAAGGCTTAAATACTTCTGTTACACAAACCTCAGAGCTGTGAGAGTCTGCGGACAGAATCCAACAGAAGTGTATTTTTACCACAGCGCTCTGATGGAAAATAAAACGTTCAAACTGTCTCCTGTTGTTTGACTTTTCTCACGTTGGTGCTGCTCTCCACAGAACTGTCCTAAACTTGTCCTTTTGTCCCTCTCAGGCCACCGTACGGGGGCGGAGCTCACGGCTGGGACCGGGCCAATCAGAACCAGCACAGCGCCTTCCAGCAGAACTCCAACAGGGGGCGCTCTCAGGGAGGAGGAGGAGGAGTAGGAGGAGGAGGAGGATACCAGCAGCAACAACAGTACAACCAACCCAGATACGACCAGTACAACCAGCCCCAGAGGAGAGACGACCGAGAGAGAGGAGGAGGACAGGTGAGGAGAGACGACCGAGAGAGAGGAGGAGGACAGGTGAGGAGAGACGACCGAGAGAGAGGAGGAGGACAGGTGAGGAGAGACGACCGAGAGAGAGGAGGAGGAGGACAACAGGTGAGAGGAAGAGGAGGAGGAGAGGTGAGGAGAGAGAGGAGAGAGGACCAAGGGAGAGGAGGAGGACAACAGGTGAGAGGGGAGAGACGACCGAGAGAGAGGAGGAGGACAGGTGAGGAGAGATGACCGAGGGAGAGGAGGAGGAGGAGGACAGGTGAGAGGGAGAGGAGGAGGAGGACAGGTATGGAGAGACGACCGAGAGAGAGGAGGAGGACAGGTGAGGAGAGACGACCGAGAGAGAGGAGGAGGAGGACAGGTGAGGAGAGAGAGGAGGAGGACAGGTGAGGAGAGACGACCGAGAGAGAGGAGGAGGAGGACAGGTGAGGAGAGACGACCGAGAGAGAGGAGGAGGACAGGTGAGAGGGGAGAGACGACCGAGAGAGAGGAGGAGGAGGACAGGTGAGGAGAGACGACCGAGAGAGAGGAGAGAGGACCGAGGGAGAGGAGGACAACAGGTGAGAGGGGGAGAGATGACCGAGAGAGAGGAGGAGGACAGGTGAGAGGGAGAGGAGGAGGACAGGTGAGGAGGGGGACAGGAGGAGGAGGACAGGTGAGGAGAGACAGAAGGAGGACAGGTGAGAGACAGAAGGAGGACAGGTGAGAGAGAAGAGGAGGAGGACAGGTGAGGAGAGACGACCGAGAGAGAGGAGGAGGACATGTGAGGAGAGAGAGGAGGAGGGTCGGGGGCAGTCATATACTGTATTATAGGACAAATAATTTATTGTAGAAAATGCTTTCATTGATCTATAAACCCCAGATTATTGGAGAATTTCCCATTTTAACTTTTTGAGTTTACAGCCCAATGTTGAAAATGCAGCTTTGATTACGTACAGACACAAACAGCAGAAGAATTGTACTTTCACACAGAAGCCCAGGTTAATCAGAGTAAAATGTGTGAGTTTATGTTGTATAAAGCAGAGGTTCTCAATCTTTTTCAGTTACGACCCCCTAAATAACATCCACAGCCATTCACAAGCCCCAAACACAAAATGTAGACTACCTGCAATGTGATAGTTTTTAGTCTTATGTTTGATTATAATTTGAAGACATAAGCCTACATACATTCATCTTGTAGTAGACCATCCAAAGGAATATACATCTATCACTGTATTTGAAGCTGTCAAACCTTGTTTAAGATCTTAGTATTTCACATGATAAGAGGGCCCCAGAAATCATTTGGTAACCCCCGAGGTTGAGAACCACTGGTATAAAGTATCACAGTACACTTCCCTGTAACAGTATGTATATTCCCAACAAGTGTCACCAAATGTAAGCTCGAGTGTAAATGACAAAACTGTATTTTTGAATCTGGTCGACTACAGTTCGGCCAATCACACGGCTCCAAAGACCTCCACAGGGTTCCCACGCGTCCTGGAAAACCTGGAAAATCTGGAAAATGATTAGCTCAATTTCCAGTCATGGAAAACACATGAAAAATGAGAAAAACAGCCAAATGTCATGGAAAATATCATGTTTTTCTGGAAAATGATTTGGCTCAATAATAAAATGTATAACAGTGAGCAAACAAATAAACCAGATTTTTGCAATGTACAAACATAGTAGTCAAAAAAATAGTAATAAATGCCTTTGTACTAATGTAAAACTGCTAAAAAGTATAGGATTTGCAAACCCAGATTGCAAAAACGTACATCCAAAATTTAATATATCATTTATTCACTTGGCTGTTTATCCAAATGTTTTAATTTGTACAAAATAAGGTCAACAGTAGTTTGATTTTAGTTCAAAGGCCTGAGGTAAAAAGTGTCAAAAAACATGATTTTTTTTCTCATGTTCTTCAGCCACTGGAAACCTGTAAAAAGCATCAGAAGGCACCAAAATTTAATTAATTTTTCAAAAACCTCAGGGGGAGGACCCCCCAGACCCCCCACTCATGTTTTTCTCCCTACACCACTGCATAAATACTGTAACTGTGATGCTCATGAAACACCAAAAAAAGGCTATCAAAGCAAACTTTGACTGAGAACTGGCCACACGACGGTTTTATATACTTTGACTGTCATAAATGTGGACTATTGGGCTGTCACAAACTTGGCAAAACAGGCTAAATTTTGGTGATGTAGATGTTGTGATTACATAAAATCCTTGTTGCGAATGTCCTGGAAATGTCCTGGAAAATGTTCTTGGCATATGAGTGGGAACCCTGCCTCCAGACTCCGCCCCTTCCTCTCACTTTTACACCTCCCACGCTGCACAGTCTGACAGCTCTGTTTGAAACGTACTTGTGGGTTTAAGTCTTTAAACGCTGATAAAACGTGTGACTGATGTGTTTGTGTTTCAGGGCTTTAACTCTGGTCGTGGTGGATATCCGGCTCCTCCTCCGTCCAGACGCTACAACTGGAACTAAAACCCAAGTCTGGGACTAGAACCGGGTCTGGGACTAGAACCGGGTCTAGGACTAGAACCGGGTCTGGGACTGGAGCAGGATCGAGGGGGCTTTGCGATGGACTTGTCATGATTATTCCGTAAAATGATTTGTGTAGAAGAAACATTTTCTCTTTTTTAACGTGAGAAGCCGATCGTCGTTTTTAAAAATTGTCGGACTAAAAATCTGTGTAACTTTGTTTGTTTTTTTGAGAGAAATCTCCAAAGTGCTTCATGTGTTAAAATAAAACGTCTGACTCACATTTGTACGTCTGCGTCACGTTTCACTGAGCCGTTTGAAAAGACCACAGAGGTCACAGAGGTCAAACTATATTCCGTGAAGTCTGGTAGATTCACTTTTTTTAATATGACAGAAATAATTTAAGACCAAAACTCTCAAGATTCATAGAAATGTGCCCAGAGTAAACGATATTCCATAATTATCTTTTAACGTCTGGTAACCTGCAAAAAAAGGTAAGTTCGTCACCTCAGCCTCAGTGGCGTTGTAAGGGTATGGGGCCCCAAGCGAAGACTGATTGACCCTAACGCCCGATAATAGCCCAGTAACCAGGCAAACTATTGTGACAAAAATATTAAATAGTTTTAATTTAAATTCATAAAAACAACAATAAATCCAAATTGTTTCCAAGGACTCTTAGCTCATCATTAAATAAACAAAGTACCACTAAATATCATTTAACTATAAACAAACATGGTAAACAACAAACACAAAAACATTGTGTATTAGGAAAATTTTAAAAAAGCTAAAAATTGCAGTGAAAATCCTCTGGTGGGGCCCCTTTTGTCTTAGGGGGCCCCAAGCAATTGCCTGGTTTTCCTATCCTGTAGCAACGCCTCTGCTCAGCCTAACCCTGTTTTTAAACAGCCATAAAAGTCTCATAGAATCATATTTTTTCGTGATTTTAAAAACTCAAATCTTCGTCTACTTCTCCTCTGCTCATTCATGTGTAACTTTTATATCTGTGATGCAAAGTTTTTAAATTATAGGGCTATTTGTACAGAAAAGTACACTCCCACTTCACTATTTTAATTTTGGAAATGCCATTTTTATTTTTTGATAGTTGGAGTCTACTTTTGTGACAAAATGGCCTTGTAAAATAAAAATCATACATCACAGATACAAAAGTTTCACATGTGTGAGCAGAGGAGAAGTAGACAAAGATCTGAGTTTTGAAAGTACGAAAAAATATGAATCTATGTGACTTTTATGGCCGTTTAAAAATGACGAACGTACCAGTTTGTTCTAGCTCTTGAACTGAACTTGTGAGGAAAGAAAAAGGTGGCATTTTAAAATTTGACTCGATTCATGAATCTGTGGACGATTTCCCTGGTCTGACCTAAAAACTGTCTGAGATCTAAAAGTTTGAACCCTAAATGGTTCGAGGTTACCAGAGGGTTAAGAATTTCAAGTTTCTCTCTTCATAGTGTAGCTCTTGTGTCCCTCTTTTTGTCATTTTTTATTTCTAAACTGTCCACCATTGCTACAGTTTTAGAAATATTTCAATGATTTTTTGTTACAAACCTTCGATCAAGTCATATTAAAAAAAATCCACAGTGTTTCCCAGAGCTTTTTAAGTTTCCCACATGAAAGTACCAAGAACTAGTCCCAACATTCCTCCAGTCCCTGTTTAGTCAGAGGAACCATCCTGTCCCCATGTTTGTGTTCACACAGCAGCAGTTCTGAAAGTGGTCTAAATGGCTTTAGCTTTAGCGTCTGTATAATCTGAGACATTTAAATAAGTCATTATGTGGTGTCAGGAAAGCTAAAGTTTTCTTTTTTTGATTCCACATAAAATGAACAATTAAAAGTTTTCACTGTGATTCCACGTACTAGTATTGTAGGATACTATTTACAAATTAAATAAATACATTTTGGGAGTTACTGCCTTTAAATCATTTTCTTCTATCTATTCTATCTAAATGTGACACTGTGTAAAACATGTTTCCAAACAAAGTTAGTGTTATAAATGTGCTTGTGGCCCCGGTGCATAGTTCCTGCTCTGTGAATGCGCCTAAAATGGGAACAGGAAATAAAAAAGTACTAGGAACTGGAAAAAAAAGGTTCCTACAGTGAGAAAAGGCCTTTTGTTCTGTTTGGACATTCAAACTTTTTTTCACACTGGGCCACATTTGGAAACGTTTCTGGAGCAGAGGGAAATATAACACACGGCAGTGAAATAAATCATTCAAAATGTTGCTTTTGACCTAATTTTGATGAACCATAACACTTTTATTAAAACATTAAACATTATTGTTAGATTTATTTTGCATCAAAATGTTTGTTATTTCAACTGTGATAGAAAGATTGCTCAAATATTATTTTTAAGAAAGGCTACTTAATCCCTTTGTGTCCCATTGGGGAGTTTTGGTAAATTTTTTAGCATTTTATTCATTCATTCATTTTCTACCGCTTAATCCCGTTAGGGGTCGCGGGTGTCTGGAGCCTATCCCAGTGACTTTGGGCCTTAGGCGGGGAACACCCTGGACAGTGGCCAACTTGCCGCAGGGTTAGACAGACAAACATTCACTCTCTCATTCACTCACTAAGGGAAATTTACAGTGATGCCCAATTAACCTAAACATGCATGTTTTTGGAGGAAACCGGAGAAAACCCACGGTGACACGGGGAGAACATGCAAACTCCACCCAGAGAGATCGTGAGATGTTGATATGGTCCGGCCCGGGGGTCGAACCCACGACCTCCTTATTGGGAAGCCAGAGCTCTAACCACTCTGCTACTATGCACCCTTTTTAGCATTTTATATGTTTAAAATGTAAATTGTCCACCATCGCTACAGTGTTGGAGATATTTTAATGATCTCTCGTTACAAACCTTAGTTTTAGTCATATTTTCATAGTTTTGTTGAACCCAGAGTCAGTGTGCTGTCCTTATACTTTACTCTTTTTAACAGCTGTAAATCTTTTAATCCACTTCTGTTCTGACTAAAAATACCAGAAAAAACTCCTCTTGGTTTGATTCTTTGTCCAGACTTCTAAAAGCAGATTCTCAAAGGTGAAAAAGTGAATATAATCTAGATGTTTTGGGAGCTTTTCTTCCAGCCTTGGACATGTTCAAACTCTTGGATGATTTTGTAGTTTTTGTGCAGAGGCAGTTTGTAGTTTTGTCTCTTTGTTCTGTTGGAGGTGAAACTGTGTCTTACTCTTCACAGGCCTGTTTTAATAGAAATACACACAATTCATCTAAAAGTCTAAAAATGACACACTTCAGCTCTTCTGAAAAGGACCAAACACTAAAGTTTTCTGGAGGATTTTCAGAGTTTCTAATGGAAGTCAATGGGACAAAACAAGAGACAAAACTACAAACTGCTTCTGCACAAAAACTACAAAATCCTCCAAGAGTTTGAACATGTCCAAGGCTGGAATAAAAGCTCCAAAAACATCTAGATTCTATTCACATTTTCACCTTTGAGAATCTGATTTTTACAAGTCTGGACAAACAATCAAACCAAGAGGAGTTTCTATGAACAACACAAGTGGATTCACACATTTAAACAAAAATAATTGATCTACTATATTTTACAGCCGTCAAAAAAAGTTGTACCAAAAGTCTCTAATAGAACATAAGGATTGCACATTTGTAAATGACAATGGTTCAGGGAAACTGTAAAAATATGACTAAAAAGGTTCATTCATTCATTTTCTACCGCTTAATCCCGTTAGGGGTCGCGGGTGACTGGAGCCTATCCCAGTAACTTTGGGCCTTAGGCGGGGGAACACCCTGGACAGTGGCCAACTCGTCGCAGGGTTAGACAGACAAACATTCACTCTCTCATTCATTCACTAAGGGAAATTTACTGTGATGCCCAATTTACCTAAACATACATGTTTTTGGAGGAAACCGGAGAAAACCCACGGTGACACGGGGAGAACATGCAAACTCCACCCAGAGAGATCGTGAGATGTTGATATGGTCCGACCCAAGAGTCGAACCCACGACCTCCTTATTGGGAAGCCAGAGCTCTAACCACTCTGCCACCGTGCACCCCTTTCATTAATATGTATTGTTTTATTTTGATTTCCTATTATTTATTCTTGCTAAAATTAATAATCTTGGGAAGTCCTCAGAGACGACTGTTGTTGTGATTTTGGGCTTTGATTTGAACCAAAATTAAATACAATCTAAAAATCTAAGCAAAGACTCGTCACATTTGACAAAACAAGTTCAAAAATGTCCATTTAATGATCAATAACTTTTGATCAGAATAACAGAACAGCAGCTGGACTCATCAGACTTTTCTCTGGTTAAACAACTTGTGTAGAAGGTTTGCTGTTTTTGACTAATTAATGACATTTTCTGTTTCTCACGAGTTCTGAACGGATCTGTGTCTAAGGCTGAACACGGACCAAGAGAGTTTAGGCCCACGAGGCTGTTTGGTGTTTCTAGTTTAAGTTTAGAATAAAAAGATAAATGTTACACAGAAACATTTCTAAAAAGAAGAAAAGTTTATTCAAAATGGAGGACAAATGAACTCACCGGTGTTTGAGCAGCAGCAGCTTTAAAAGAGAAAAATACAAACGAGACTTTCTGTTCAGTTTAAGTCCAGAAACAGCGCGTCTCAGCCCGGGTTTTAGCGCGCTTTGGCCTGATTCATCGTAATATTTGGAGATCATTTGTCTGTAAATCTAGTCTTACAGTGGAAGGAGGCCTAATGAACTTAAAAACCTGCAGTCTTTGGAGAGTTACTTAAGTTGAGCACAAGAAATTAGACCCTAGACTAAAATTAATTCAGGCCCAACGGTAAACAAAATAGTTATTTAATAAGATAGAAAATGAAAAATGTCCGTGGCTTTTACGCACAAACGCTGGACTGAGGCGCGTCTGGTTTCAGTCTTTTTTCTGTTGCAGAATCTGAGTTTGATCGTTTGTAAAAAAAAAAGGCGAGATTTTATTTAACTAAAAAAAACGTCAACATCCAGGTCCGTGAGACAAGATTATGTTCAGGTCCAGAGTGAGACAAACTTAAAGGTCCAACACAGGCCTGCTTTAGTCCGGTCTAGTGGCCCGAGTCCGGCCCTGGGTCTCTCCCGGGCCTGACCCAGGTTTGGCCTCTGTCCTGGGTCGGTCCCTGGTCTAACCCTGGCCTGGTTTGGCTCAGGTCGTTACCACGTCCTTCCGTAGAGTAAATTCGAGCCGATCACGTTGTTTGCGTACGTCTCGATGAGCGCTGCGTCCGTGTGCGTCATGTGCGCGTGGAGCTGCAGTGGCGGGCTCGGGGACAGGTCCTCGAGCTCGTCCGTGGACATGTGCACGTGCTGCTGCGGTGCGGGGGCCGCGGGAGTCTTTTTGGAGGCCTGATCCGGGTCCTGGTCCGGGACGCTCTTGTCTTTGGCCTGACGCTTGAGTTTGTAGCGGTGGTTCTGGAACCAGATCTTCACCTGGTTCGGCGTCAGGTGGATGAGTCCCGCCAGGTGCTCGCGCTCCGGAGCGGACAGGTACCGCTGCTGTTTGAAGCGCCGCTCCAGCTCGTGCACCTGAGCCTGGGAAAAGAGCACGCGCCGCTTCCGCCGCGGGGCCGCGTGCAGAGCCATGACCGCGGACTTCCCCGAGCCGTCCATCCCGCTGAGGTGCATCATCCCCGGGACAGAGACGGCGGCGGAGGCGCCCATCAGCCTGGAGACTGACACACGGAGACACACGAGGACACACGGAGAGAGACACGGACAAAAAGACAGGTTAGAGAGTTACGGTCAACAAAAAGTGTGACTATAGCTAGGCCTAGATTTAAAAAAACGTGAACGTAAACATGTCCAAACGTGTTTAACAAGCTTGTACTAGTGCTTTAATTTATGTGTGTAGTTTTCTGAAGCGTTTTCTGTTCCTTAATAAACTGTTACAGCTGACACCGTTAAACAAACTAGCCTGAAAACGTTTTTCTGCAGCAAATCAAGGCAAAATTATTCAAAGTGCTTTTTAAAGTGCCTAATAAACCAAATGAAAATTCAATTGTAAATATTTCAACCAAACTTCACTTGATGCATTTGAAACAATAATTGAAAATGGCTATAATTTAGGTCTTTAAAAAAAAAAAAAAAAAAAAAACATAAAGTAGGCCTATAATTGGCTACCAAATAAAACACATAATCTCAGCAGAGAGAAGCACTAAAATAGGCCTAATTAATACTTTTATGTAGGTTTATATAGGCCTACTTAGCTTGTTTTGCTGTTATTATTGTTTGAATAAAAAAAACTGTGAAACTGACCCTGGGGCCTGTTACAGAATAATAAACTGTCTCAGTTTACGTGATTTTATTTTAAACGATGTCAGAATTTCTTTCTTTAGTTTTCACTTTGTAAAAAAAAAAGAAGAAATAGGCCTAAAAGCACAGACAATATGTGTTAGCCTAAATAAGTAGATTACAATGTTCATAAACTAGTCAGTGTTAAGCTGTGACAATCAGAAAAAGCTCTTCGCCTTTTCTCCCTGAAGAACAAAATAATATCTTTGTTTTCCGGAGGCTTTGAACGCCTCAGATCTGCACTTTTAGGACTGTTTTAGAATTTAAAACTTAGGTTAAAACACATTCAGAAATGGCCAGAAAGCTCGATTATTGCAGTTAAAACAGAACAAAAACCTATCGGCCTATATTTTATTTTATTATAATTTTTTTTTTATGTATTATTACTGTTTTGTATTTAATTTAATGTTGTTATTATATTTATTTTATTTTCGTAAAATGTCATATTTTGTCCTAATGTGGCCATAGTTTTATTTTGACTAGAAATAAATTTAGTCCGTAAATATGAAATAATTTATTTTGAAAATATTTTCAAAATAAATATTTATTTTGAAATAAATAAATAATAAATAAATAAATAAAAGTTGTTTTATCTCGAAACATTTTACGCACGTTACGTTGTTGTCTCTTACGTTACTTCACGTCAGATTTCCGTTAGCTCAGTACAATTAAGCTAAACGTCTTTTGTTCGCTCTTTAACTGAACTTTTTCGTTTCTAAATTTAATTAAAACATTTTTTTAAACTATTAAAGTAAACTTACTGGTGTTGTAGCGCGGCTCGGGGCTGTACCAGGCCGCTCCGCTCCGCACCGGGTCCGGGTACGGGTACTGCAGCTCCCCCGCGGACAGCTGCCCCAGGCCGGGAGAGAGGCGGCTCATCCCGGGGAGGAGAGGTGCGAGGCCGCGGGGGCAGAGGCGGGCCCGGGCTGGTGGTGGAGCTCCGGGGTGGGCAGGTGGTGGTGGTGGTGGTGATGGTGGTGGTGGTGGAGGTGAGGCGGCGGCGGCTGCTGAGGCTGCGGGAGCGGACGGTACGGCTCCACTCCCCCGTAGCGCCGGTAGCTGTCCTCCATGGGGCTGAGGATGTCTGACACGGAGAAGGGAGTGGAGGACATGCCGGCCCGGGTCAGTGTCCGGTGAACAGTCCCTCCCACCGGGGCGTCTGTGCGTGTGTGTCCCCGCAGCGAGCGCCTGTCCCCGGCCTTATCCCGCGCACACACCGGGGGCGGAGCTTCACTCACTTTGGGAAGTTTGACTCGAGCGGGACAAACACACTTTATCATCGCCTTTTCTCACTTTTATTATGTTTGTATTGGTATGCTTCTGTTGGAATTTAACCCAGTGATGTCATTAGAAAGTAAGTAGTTATTATTCTTTATAAAGCACATTTTACTTTGGACCATTACTTGTGTTTTTGGTATAAAGTGTAGAGTAAATCTAAAGAAGAAACAGCAGTGGGCCTTCCAGTTATTTTCTGCCCCAGAAGCCCTCTCAAAGAAAAGAAACTTTAAACTTTAATGTTTTTTTATTTAGTGCAATAAAAACTATAAATTCTGATTTGACTTTACAGGGGATGCTCTGGACAATCATTCATCTGCTCTACTAATAATCTGCTTTGACATGCTTGATCAAATGTTTCATTGAATATGGATTGTTTTATTTTGATTTCCTATTGTTCATATTTGCTAAAATTAATAATCTTGGGAAGTCCTCAGAGACGATTATTGTTGTGATTTTGGGCTAAACATAAATAAATTGATTTGATTTGACTTAAATTTAGGCCTATTTTGGTCAAAAGTTGACAATATACTTTGCCACAAAATGTCTAAACTTTCAAAAGTTTTCACTCATTTCTGTTGGTGCAGAGATGATCCTGTGGGCCTCAAACCGGACGCCCTCTGGTCCCTGACTGCTCTTACTAACTCTGACACTTTATGACCACAGCTCTGAGCAGCCGTGTCGATGAAGACTGAGAACATCATACACAGGTTGTATCTCTGGCGCTGGAGAGGTTCTCCTGGAGGTGTGAGGTGAAGATCCTGCTGTTGTTCCCACAGACCTTCTCGATACTCTCAGGTCTGATAAGTCTGTTCTTCTTCCTCTGCAGAAGATCAACTCACCTCCAGGTGGTGAGGTGAGGTTTGTTAAGGACAATGTACAATTGACTCTGTGCACTGCCCTATTTATTTTCAAAAAGGCTAACATCTTGCCGGCAGGTTCATTTCCTGTTTAGTTCATTCTTAAGAGGTTTTCACTCAGTCATTCTAAAATGAAAGATTACTAAAGATCGGGCAGTGAACAGTGAGTTTTTGGTTTTCTTTGAAAACATGTTAAATACTTTACAAATGAGGTGAATATTTCACCAAAGGACCAAAGTGTGTTTATAAAAGATGTGTTTGTGTCTTAATGCTAACGCTAAAGTCTGAGGATTTGAAAATAAACAGCTCTTATGCACACAGTCAGTTACATTAAGCACAATGGCAGAGATGCTTGAACCAGATTCTAGTTTTACAGCTAATTTCCATCTGTCGTCCTGCAGTGGGGAGGCACATTGGACATGTTTTAGTTGTAGGAGGAAACCAGAGCCTTCGGAGGAAACCTACACAGACACGGGGAAAACATGCAAACTCCACATAGACAGGCCCTAGAAGCCGAACCCAGGACCTTCTGGCTTTGAGGCCAGAGCACTAACCAACCACTCTGCCACCATGGTGCCCTCTGCGGTGCTCTACAGCTTCGCTCTTAACCTGAGTGTTAAAACACAACCTCTGACCTGTGTCCTGGTGCCACTGATGCACACCCCTGTGCTGGAACGTGATGCTCCACCTGATCAGTCCTCTCCAGGTGTCTCTGGTGTTGAAGTTCTCCAGCAGAACAGGAGAGTTCCCAGTCTGTCCTGATCCGCTCTGAGACTCTAGTATCAGGCTGGGTTCTCTGCACTGCTGGAGGTGACAGACCTGCCCCTGACCCACGACTCTCTGGTCCACTGGGCTAAACTCCACGACCCTCAACAGCTCGACGCCTCTCACTGTGGAGCATCCAGTCTCTCGAGGGTTGTTTCCAGAGCCTGATGTGTGTGGAGGTCGACTTTATCCAGCACCGGTACTCTTAACAAGACCAAAATTAAGTTTTTGTTGTTCAATATAACCAAAGATAAATAGATATTTTTACTGTATGACACACTTTTCTATGGCCCTGATTGGTCTTCCATCCTGTCTATGTGTTAAAATGTGGCCATTGATGGAAAACGTTTGAATAACCCCCCAGTGTCTGTCTGTCTGAGTGGACTAGGTCATCGAGACTCCTGCCTGTGCCTGCCACCTGGTCCTCTGAGCACCGACTCGTACGAGCTCCTCTGCAGGTGGTGGATCCATGATGTTCGTTCAGACTGAGCCCGGCCTCCAGGCGCTCACTAATCTATAATCGTATAATCATAAAATCAATACTAGAAGCCACATTTATTTATTTTTTGGAAAGACTAATCAAATTGATCAGTGTGTGGAAGAAAATACTTAGCCCTACTTTTATTTCTTTGTTTGTGTTTCTATTTTACATCTTTCAACAGAACAGCTGCGTAAAGAGAAAGCCCCAAAACTAAGTGAATAAAAAATCTTTCACACTGTACATTTGCCAAACCAGTTGATGTTCTTGATTCCGAAGCAGCGTTTGGTGAAGTCTGCTCTTTAAACAGACGATTCAGCCGCTCTAAATCCATCTGTGAGGAACAAAGCTTTCCAAATACACATTAATGAAGCTTCTTTCAGCTGTAAAGTGACGTAATCCCGACGTAAACACACATGTTCCCGGTGTAATCTGGGCTGTTAATCTGCTGTTAATCCTCGTCTGTGTTTGTTTCAGATGAATCTCAGAGACCTGCCGCTGGACTGGGACACGTTCATCAGACCAGGAAACACGAGGTTCTGCTTCTGTTGGATCAAACTCACTGAAGCTCAGGTCGACAGGTAACACTTCGGTCACACAATCGAGTGGAAAAATCATTATTATTATAGTCTTTTATGGTTCGATTTTTTATTCTATTTTGTTTACCTTTTAAAAAATGTCCTTTAGCAATATTTTGACAAGCCTAAACAAGACAGACTTTTAATACTATTCATTTAACAGAAACAAAATACTTTAAATAATCAATATTCTGCTTGAAAGTTTGACTTCGTTTAACTCTTTCAGCTCCAGACCTATTCTGGCTTTGACCCTCCTTTCCTGTCACTCCTTTTTACTAATTTTAAGCAATATTCTCCAAAAAAAAACTTTGTGCAACTGGAATCATGACATGTTATACACCAAATGAGACCTACAAGTGTCGACTTTCATTTAAAAAAAAGAATTGTTATTCTACATTAATCCGTTATGTTTTTATGTACATTTGAAATTCCTTGTTTTCATTAGATTTCAGCGTTTGACGAGAAACTTTTAAGAAAACGTCCTTTGTCTAAAACAAACTTTGTGTCAGTGTTGTTTTTCTCTGTTCTACGTTTTGGTGAAAGAATCAGAGCCACTACAATGAAATAATGTCTTTAGGATAAAAACAGGAGGTTTACATGATTAAAACAATGAGGATGAGTGTCTTTTTCATCTTTAAACCAACAGACGCTGTGTTTCTGATGCAAATTCTATAGCTTCTGCCTTTTTTCATGAGCATAAATGATCTTGAATAAATCCAGTAGTTTGACTTCCTCTGACACTTTGAAGAGGAAGTTTCTAGACTGGCTGCATGTGCCGTTCTCCTCAGAGTCCTAGTCCAGTAGGATCGTCTTTTCTTCATTTTAAAGATCAAATATCTGCTCTAAACTTACTCAACTGTGTTTTTAGTCCAACATGTTTTGTCTGTGATCTGTTTGAAAAGAAAGTCGGCCTCCAGAAGCAGCTGTGAACCTAAAACACAGCCGACTGTTTATTGTATTTTCTGCTTCTTTGACTTCCTCTGGGTCTTTGTCCTCACACTACACTCCCCTCTGGTGGTGAGTCTATGAAACGGCATCATGTTTTTTACTGCTGGTGAAATCAGAGCGTGCATCAGTGAGCCCTCTATCGCCGCATATAATAAAAGGTTTGTGACTGAAAAACACGTGAGTGGAAGCCTACGTTTGGCCTGGCAGGGAAAGAGTTGTTTGGTTTAAAAAGCCCTTTTCTCGCTGCTGCTCGGCTAGTTCCAGTTAGCCTCAAACCTGTGGATAGCTTCTTCTCATTCCATTCTTTCCTTATTGGGAATTTGCCGAGATGTGTTTAAAAAAGTGCGTCATTTTGGCTCTAACAAATAACTTATCTAAATAAAAAGTAGACAGTTTAATACAAATACATTAAATGCCAAGCCTAGTGTTTTTGTTAAAAGCTATTTTAGTTCACAGAGCGTTCAAAATTCAATTAAATAAAAGTTAGTAGTATTAGTAGTATATATAGTTGAAGTATTGACCTCGTATGTGAAGCTCTGACCTCGCTGACAGTGATTATCTGGCTGTAACTTGTTCTCTGCTTTCATTCTGGTCTTTTTTCCCTCACACGTCTGACTAAAAGAGGTAAAAATTCAAACTAAAACTGTTTCTGATCCTTTGGAGTCTTTGTGAAGCTGTGACTCTGTAGTTTTATCTTCTGAGACTCAGAGGCTCTGATCAGACGTGAGAACTTTCTCCAAACTAAAGAAAAACACAATCTCATTTACGCCTAAATGTTTTTGATTAATATAATCATCATCATCCTCAAACTTTTATTACAGACTCGTGGTCCAGAGTTTAAAAAAAACACAAACAAATAAACAAACACAGCATAACACACCACAAATTACAGCAAACAACTGTACCAGTGTCTCCACAGTTCAGACCTTGTGGCACTGAGCTTCACATCAGTCAAGCTCCTGATAATAATGTTTTTAGAGTCATTGAGACAACAGATGAATCTGTACATCAGACAGTGCAGGACTGCCTGGAATGTCTTTATCCCTGCTGTAACAAACAGGTGACTTGCACTCTCCCACCTTGGCCTTTTTAATAAAATCCTTAGACAGTCATTGTATGCCACATTGAGCTTCCTTATGCTCGCTTTTTTGTATTTTGACCACAGGTGTGCTGTATATAGAGATGTACAGTAAGCTTTAAAGTGTCTTTTTCACTTCAACTGTACAAGCACCAAACCTGTGGTGAGCATGTTTGCTTGTGCATACATCATACAACATTGTCTGTAGATGTCTTCATCATCTGACATGTCCTCACAGATAACGTGTCCCAAATATTTATTTTGGGCACTTTATTGGTAAAGCTGCTGTTTAGACCTGAATGACTCTAGATTTGGCAGATGTGGGGTTTTGGCCTTTCCTCTGTAAAAGCTTAAGATCACTGAGGTTAAAATGAGTTTTAGGACTGAAAATGACGGTACTCAAAAAAATGTAGGCAAAGTCAATACAAAAGTCCTGTTAAAATGTTTGAAATTTTGGGAGAATTTTTTCTTTGTTTCAGTTTCCAGTAGAAACTGAGTCTGATTGGTCCAGAGGCTGATTTGACTCTAAATAAGAGACACAATGTGAGTTTTATCTTTAACATTTCCAGGAGCTTCAGAGTTTGTTTTTATCAGAGTTTAACCAGAGTTTAACCAAAAATCGTCTAATATTCAAATTGAAACTGTTTCTAAACCCTTTGGAGCACAAACACATGTCTGGACTCTTTGTGAAGCTGAGGTTCTGTAGTTTTAGCCTCTGATGTCTGATTAACTCTAGTTTTAAGTGAGAAGAAGCTCTGCACAAAAGAACATCAAGTTTTAAAGTCCGCCTAAAATGTATTTGGTAAACGTAAGAATCAGTACAGCTGGTCACAGCCTTGGACAGAATGACTAGATTTGACATATTTTGGGTTTGGACAGTTCCTCTTGAAGCTATTTTCACTAAAAATAGTTCTAGGGACCTGTATTAACTTAAAAAAGTTTAGGCGGAGCTCATTAAAAATTCCTATTAAATTAGGGAGAATTTTTAAAATATTTATTTATTTGTAAGTTTAGAGTAAAAACTGATTCTGATCCAGCCCAGAATGGTTGATTTGACTGTGAATAAGAGGGTTTCCATTAGATTTTTATCTGTAACATGCCAGAGAGCTTAAGAGTTGATTTTTAAAACATGGGGGGCAAAAATGAATTAATTAAGAAAAAGTGGGCTAAATAAATAAGATAGAAAATGTACCTGAGTTATACTTTTCCTTCCTGGCGTAAATCTGATTCAGAGTCTGTGTTTGTGACATGAGGGTCCGGCTGCTGGAAACAAGAAACTAGAGCTGGGCCATTAATCGAAAAACTGAGACATCAACAAATGGACTGATGTTGACAAGATGTTAAGTTCATGTCTATGTAATGCCATTAAGGATATAAAATACTATAGCCATTGCCACCACTACTACTATTGACAACAGCTATTTTAATTACGTTACTTTTCCTGTAAAATATATGTAAATTTCCATAACTATATATTTAAATGAAATTGATAACTTATATCCATAATGGCAAGGTAAATGAACAAGGTTTAAAGTGAACCCTGGCTATAATCACATGTTTACCCTAAAACTCTTATAATATCATTACTTATATAAATACAGGATAAATACCTTTGTAGTATTTGTAGTTTTATAAAAAATAGTGTTTTAAAGAAATACCTGGAGGCTGCCATTTTACTTTGGGTATTACGTCAAATGGTTGTCTGTGTCTTCTGGTGGTTGTCAAGGTAACAGCCTAGGGAGCAACTATGGTAGGAGCAACCATGGCAACAACAAAAAGCAACCATTTGACATCATCAACCCAGAATGCATTGCACCTGGACAATATGGCTGCTGCCAGTGGCTCCAAAACAATGACAATTTTATAAAAAATAGTAAGAGGTTATATATTTTTTTGCAATTTATTTTAGTAAACATAACCAGAACTAGCATTTAAGCCATATTTATCTTCATAGTCAAGGATCCTTTTAAATAACAATGATTGTCACGGATGGTAATGTTATTGTTAATGTTAATAGGTTAGAACAAAAAAAAAAAAATAATATGTTGTTATTATGGTAATAATTAACATTAATGAAGACGATGATGAAAATATTAATAATGTTGGTTATAGTGACAAGTTAAAATTATTGTTATCCAAGTAGATTTGTATATCCATGGGCTTTGAGTGATAAGGGATGAATATTGATTTTGTTGTTGCTGTTGTTGTTATTATGATAGTTATTATTAATAAGCGTGATAATGATGATGATAATGGTAATGGTAATGGCAATGATGATGATTGTTTTCAGAAGAGCCTTTTTTCTACTGTTTTTGAAAAGGTTAAACAAAAATCGAAAATCGCCCGGCCCTGCAAGAAACTACTTCCAGTTTATCGTCATCTTTTTATACATAGACTTTACTTTCTTTGCAAAGCCTCCGCGACTTATGTTGAACACATTACGCACAGAATTTTTTTTACAGTGTTTTGCCTCGACAAACAGGAAACAGCTGATGCTAATGCACTAGCTTTGTTTTGTCAAGTCTATCGGAGCAACAAATAAAGTTTTCATCAGTGGAAATGTGTCGGTTTGTCACAGGATCAAGTCTGTGTTTAGTGAGGAACATTATTTCATGTTTCTGCTCTTTTCCATCTGAGTCTGTGTTTTCTCTTGTCCAATCATCAAGCTTAAAAGAGGAACAGTTGTAAGGTCTGCTCCAGGGTCCAGGCTAAAGGAGGAACAGCTGTAAGGTCTGCTCCAGTGTCCAGACCTGCGGCTCGAGAGCCACATGCGGCTCTTTAAAGACGTCAGTGTGGCTCTTTGAGATTTGATTGAGAATGAGGAACTAGACTAGAAAAAAAAGTTCAATTACATTCTTTACTATTTTATTCTATTTTCAGTATATTTTTATTTTAAATTAGCAGTTGCTTAGTACAAAGGTTCCCAAATTTTTCAGACCAGTACCCCTAAAAAAGCAGACAACTTGCAACCTCAACACCAAAAGAAAAGAAACTTTTGTCATTTCAAGTTAGAAAATCATTAAAAATGCTTTATGTGACCAAAATTCACTCAGACGTGCTACTTGCAGTCAAAAAACTGGATAAATACCAGGTCATAGTTGCAAAACTACATCTTGAAATCATCTATTGACCCTGATTTTTCTTTGCCCACTTTGGGAATCACTGACTTAGTTTGTAAACTGGTTATTGAATCATTTCTAAATGTATTGATGACCGGAGTTGACCTCACGTGTTGAAGATGCTTTCGGCTTGGATACAATCTTCTTAAAAACCCACAAGCAATCCTTCATTATGCCAATTACTAACATTATTAATAAATCTATTCAAGAAGGCATTGTTCCAAATTCCTTGAAGGTTGGAGTCATTACACCAGTTTTTAAATATGGGGACCCCACCATACTTAATAACTATAGGCCAATCAATATTTTGCCAGTGATTTCAAAAGTAACTGAAAAGTGGGTTGCAGAGCTACTTATTGAACATTTAAACACAAGCACATACAATCTTAGCCCAATGCAATTTGGCTTTCGAAAATATCATTCCACTGAGACTGCTCTGTGCTACTTAGTTGAAAATATAAAATCTAATATTGATCCTGGCGGTGTTGTTGGTGCAGTGTTCATCGATTTAACAAAAGCATTTGACACTGTTAACCATAAAACACTTCTACAAAAACTTACTTATTTTAATCTATCCAAAAACACTTTAAATTGGCTGGAATCTTACTTGGCTTTGAGAAAGCAATGTGTCAGGGTGCATAACGTGAATTCTGTAACATCAGAGAATAATCTTGGCGTGCCCCAGGGCTCGATACTGGGTCCCTTGTTGTTCAGCATGTACATTAATGACTTACCTCAAATTTGTCCATCGAATGTGTTTTGTCAAATGTACGCTGACGATGCCGTCCTGTATGTTCACTCAAAAAACAAACAGCAAGCTGCACATGACTTATCAGCTGCCATGTCAGAAGTAGCAAACTGGCTCCAAAATTCTCAGTTACATTTAAATGTTTCAAAATCAGTTACAATGTTTTTCTCTAAAAAGCCATGCATAGATGCAGACCCAGATGTATCTGTGCTTGGAACAAAACTGAAAGTTGTGAAGGAGTTCAAATACTTAGGTTGCGTGTTGGATCCACAGTTAACTTTTAAACAACATGTCAAAAAGACAATTAATAAAATTAGATACCATTTATCAAATTTCCGCCATATAAGAAACAATCTAACCACAAATTCAGCAATTATGTATTTAAATGCTATGATCCTATCCCATTTGAATTACTGTATTACAAGTTGGACCCTGACAAACAAAACTACTCTCAAGTCAGTGGAAACCATTTATAAAAAAGCACTCAAAGTTCTGGACAAAAAGCCCACCAGTTACCATTACTGTAGAATAATTGATAAATACAAGTTTCTTAACTGGGATAACACAATCATATATTCTGATTTAATATTAATGTACAAAATTTTTAATGAACTCGCTCCACCTCCTTTAAAAGAGTTTGTAAAAAGAAATTCTAACCGAACAACAAGAGCAGCATCTCGAGGCGATTGTTTAGTGCCATTTAGAAAAAGTGTTTTTGGACAAATGTCATTTGCTTTTCGAGCAAGTCAGGCCTGGAACACGGTTCCTTCTCACATTAGAGAACTGCCCACATTATCAGCATTCTCTAAGGCTCTAAAAACATGGTTGCTGGAAGGTCAAACATGTAATCACGTGTAATATGATGATGACTCATGTGTATATTGTATATTTATTTTTAAACTCTGTAACTAACTTTCTTATGAACTGTCCTTTTATCTGTATGTGCAGTGAATGTGTGAGGCCTTGTATGACTGTCTTTTTTTTTCTGTCCTAGATGTTTTTGACATCAACCTGCCGAGGGACTGAAGATGGAAATTAGCCACGTTGGCTATAATCTTTACATATTTACATGTAAATGTTCATTAATATGTGTTGTCCCTTTATAAATAAATAAATAAGAAGAAATAAGAATAAGAAGTTCAACACAAGTGGATATGAAAAAAGATTAGTCTTGTGACCAAATAATTTTTTTTGTCAATTTACGTAATGTTTTGTTTTGGAAAATCCACTTAATAAATGCTTGATGGTTTGTTTGCTTTTGTTATTAAATACAGTTGCGGCTCTTACTGTGAATTGGGCAAATGTGGCTCTTTTGCTGTTGAAGTTTGCAGACCCCTGGTCCGGGCTAAAGGAGGAACAGCTGTAAGGTCTGCTCCAGGGTCCAAGCTAAAGGAGGATCAGCTGTAAGGTCTGCTCCAGGGTCCAGGCTAAAGGAGGAGCAGCTGTAAGGTCTGCTCCAGGGTCCAGGCTAAAGGAGGAACAGCTGTAAGGTCTGCTCCAGGGTCCAGGCTAAAGGAGGAACAGCTGTAAGGTCTGCTCCAGTGTCCAGGGTGAAAGCAGCTTTGGACCCAGTGAGCAGGGCAGAACGTCTCGTTTTGTGTAGCATAGAACCGACCCGAGCCTTTGGAAACATAGCAGATGTGTGAGTCCTGTTCCCCGCCTAAGGCCCAAAGTCAAGTATCAACTGTAAATAGGAAATAGTTACCATCAGTCAGGCTAAGTTTAAGCACAGTTCTACAGCTAAGCTCAGGACTGGGGCGAGTGTGAGGAGAAGAAGCAATGAGGTTTGATTGTGTCTAGTCTAGTCTTCATGAGGTTTCTGTTCTGCTTCCAAATGGCAATTGGCTGAGTGCAGTTGTCTTGTTTTGGTTTAAAATACTACATCGACTTCCTGTTCAATACTCTTCAATGAGGTTTTCATTACATCAGTTTAAAACTAATAAATCTCTTTAGATCAGACAGTTGTGGTGAATGTTACAGAAAACATGTTAAAGACTTTACATATCAGAGGAATATTTCATCAGAGAACACTTCTGTGTTTAAAAAGAGACATAATTGTGTCTAAATGCTAACGATAACAGGAAATGGTCGTATGTACAGAAGTTAGCATTTTTGAACAATCGCAAGCCAACTGAAATTCCGTGCACACAGCCTATTAGAGCTGTGCAATGAATCAAAATACCATTTCAAACATGATTATTGCTGTAACCGCATAATCGTGATTATTGACCATAACTTATAAGTCTGTTCATAAACGCTCATTTATTTCCTTAATTAAAGAATATAGGTGGTTTCTTTACATTAGTAGAATACTTTTACAACAGTGAGATCTGTCACATGTTTCATTTTAACTCTTCGCTCATTATAGTTAAAGAGCACTAACGCTCTGCAGTTTCTCTAAGCAAATAATCGTTTAAATAATCGTGATTATTATTTTCTTCATAATCGAGCAGCCCAAATGGCAATATGTAAGTTTTATGTGTTTTGATTTTCTACATTCTCTCCATCAGGTGTCCACATGTGTCCACAAACAGTCCACATGTGTTTGTGGATCTGGAGAAGTCCCTCGTTCGACAGTGTCCCTCGTAGAGTCCTGTGGGGAGTACTCAGAGTGTCTGGGGTCAGGGGCCCTTTGCTCAGGGCGGTTCAGTCTCTACGACCGGAGCAGGAGCTGTGTTCAGCTGCAGTAAGTCAGACCTGTTCCTCTCTAGGTGGAGTCAGGGACTAGAAGGTGTTTGGTTTGAGGACCACAGGATCATCTCTGCTGTTTGCAGATGCAAGATCTCAAATACAAGCGGTCGTAATGAGTTAAAGGTAAAAGTAATGTTTATTAAGAGCCATGTTTCCCCCGTAGAGTGGCTGGGCGCTCCCGTAGAGATAGAGTGAGGAGCTCAGTTACTCTGGAGGAACTTGGAGTAGAGCCGCTGCTCCTCCACATCGAGAGGAACCAGCTGAGATGGCTTGTGCATCTGCTTTGGATGCCTCCTGGTCAAAGCCTCCCTGGGGAGACCTCGAGGAAGACCCAGGACACGCTGGAGGGACTATGTCTCTGGCCTGGGACAGGGAAGGCTGGGCCTCACTGCTCAGACTGCTGCCTCCGCCACTCGACTCTGGATAAAGCATTCTCCACATAAACCTTCTCTGTCTCCTCCGTCAGACCCAGAGCGACAATAGGAGTGTGAAGAACATGTGAAGATCTCAGCCTGGTCTCAGAGTCAGAGCTGTGTGAGTGCCAGGTTTCTCTGTGTGGAGTTCAGACTACGTTTAAAAGAGACGAGGAGGGCTTTCAGGAGCTCTGGGGCTTTCAGGAGGTCCGGGCCTTGTGCGGGACGGGCAGCTTCCATTCAGGCGTCTGTGTGTGCGAATATTTTTATTTTATATTTTTTGTGATTAGTGTTTTTATGGCATTTTTGTATCTAAATAGCACGAGATGTAAATGATGTAACTGCAATATGTTTTTGACAGACAATAAAGGTCTGTTAGAACCCCTCGGCGGCGTCACGGATCCAGAGGTCAGAGGTCACGCGTCATCAGGAGCTTCAGAACCAGGTGAGAGAGCGCCACCAGCAGGACACACTGGGACATTACACTTTAAACACGTCCTGTCTCCTGGTGGCTCCATAGTTCACATTAGGAAACTGTGTCTTACTCTTCACAGGCCTGAGAGAGAGAGAGAGAAGAGAGAGAGAGGAGAGAAAGGAAAGAGAGAGAGAAAGGAGGGATAAAAAGAGAGAGAAAGAAGAGAGAGGGAGAGAGAGGACGAGAAAGGAGAGCGAAAGAGAGGAGAGAGGGAGAGAGAAGAGAGAAAGAGAGAGAGAGAGGAGGAAGAGGGAGAGAGAAGAGAGAAAGAGAGAGAGAAAGAAGAGAGAGAGAAAGAGAGAGGATGAGAAAGGAGAGCGAAAGAGAGGAGAGAGGGAGAGAGAGAAAGAGAAAAAGGAGAGAGAGAGAAAGGAGGGATAAAAAGAGAGAGAGAAAGAAAGGAGAAAGAGAAAAAGGAGAGAGAGAGAAAGGAGGGATAAAAAGAGAGAGAAAGGAGGGAAAAGGGAGAGAGAGAAATTAGAGAGAGAAAGGAGGGATAAAAAAGAGAAAGAGAGAAAAATGAGAGAGAGAGAGAAAGAAAGGATCAAAAGAGAGAGAGAAAAAAAGAGAAAGGAGAGAGAGAAATAGAGAGAGAGGGAGAAAAAGGGAGAGGTAGAAAGGAGAGAGAGAAAAAGGACAGAAAAAGGAAAGAGATAAAGAAAGAAAAAGCAGAGAGAGAGAAAAATAGAGTGAAAGAAAAGCAAGAGGGGGGAAAGAGAAATGAAAAGAGAGAGAGAATAAACTCACATCCATGCATCAACAGAACTTGTATTTTTAAGTTGAACTGTTCTAGGTGTTTACAGTGCAGCTCTTCTGAAAAGGACCAAACACTCAAGTTTTCTGGAGGATGATCAGAGTTTCTAATGGAAGTCAATGGGACAAAACAAGAGACAAAACTACAAACTGCTTCTGCACAAAAACTACAAAATCCTCCAAGAGTTTGAACATGTCCTGTCTGTCCTTAGTCCCTCCTTCTGTCCTTAGACCCTCCTTCTGTCCTTAGTCTCTCCTTCTGTCCTTAGACTCTCCTTCTGTCCTTAGACTCTCCTTCTGTCCTTAGACCCTCCTTCTGTCCTTAGACCCTCCTTCTGTCCTTAGTCTCTCCTTCTGTCCTTAGACTCTCCTTCTGTCCTTAGACCCTCCTTCTGTCCTTAGACCCTCCTTCTGTCCTTAGACCCTCCTTCTCGGCAGGAAAAACTCAAAAAAACCCTAAGGGAAAAAGAGAAACCTGGAGGAGAAGCACAGTGAAGAAGGATCCACTCCCATGGACAGACAGGCTGTAGATGTAACTAAGGCAAAGTTATAGAGTTTATGTTTGTGGAGCCAGAGTCCATAAGCAGAGGGAAACGACTCGTCTAGCAGGATCAGGACAGGCCAATCCTGGAGAGGGAGGTGGGGCGGAGGTCCAAGCATCAGTGGTCCGGCCCACGTCACTGGAACAGCAACAATCTGAAACAGTTACGGGACAGGGGACAACGAGTGAATAGCAAAGAACAGACTAGAGATGAACTGTAGTTTATTATTCTTTACAAGAAAGGCAGAAGTGAGAGGAAAGACTTTCCCCAGTATAATTGCTCCTAGGGCAGCCTGACTAGAACTGTGGGTTTAGAGTCTGTTCCTAACTGACCTGATCATAAGCTAAACCGAAGAGGAACGTTTTGAGCCTAATCTTAAATGTAGAGACTGTGTCAGCGTCTTTGACATGAGCAGGAGCTGATTCCAAAAATGACAAGACTTTGGGCTCTGGGAAACTGAAACTGAAAATATGACTTGATCTAAGGTTTGTAACAAGAAAGAATTGAAATACCCCAAAAGTGTAGCAATGTAATGACAATTTAGAAATGAAAAATGCCAAAAAAAAAATAGTAAAACTCCCCAACAGGACACTCGTGAGGAGAGTGTGGAGACTCAGAGAAGTGTGGGTGTTTAAAGTTTGGAACAACCTGCACGTCTGCTTCACTTAAAGGTGAGGTAGGTGACTCTTTTAGTTGTAAATTCATAAACTTAGTCTTTTACCATAAAGTCTCTTGCACAAGCAGCAGATGACTGTGTCCTGTCTAAATCAAAATAAAAGGCATTTTCTTTCTCTTTCAGAGCCAAACGCAGCGCTGTGATTGGCTGAGCTTTAGTGGTAAATTGCAAAGAAAAACATAATGTGTGTGGACATTACCGTCTGCTGAAGCATTTGTGAGAGTTAGAAACTAGTTGGACCTTTCTTCAGGTTTTGTGGAGTGAAAATCAGCCAGTCTAATACTGATGTGTGACAGAAGATCTGGAGTTTACGCAGAAACAATTTGTAAAGAAACTGGATAGAAAACACTTGAACATTTTTATCTAAAAAACAGACCAACGTTCTTACAGTCTAAATAAAAGAATGAGTGGACTAAACACATTTTGAGTTAGATTCTATTGACCTGTGATGATGTGGAAGCTTCGTCATGTTTGACTCTAGTGTTAGTGTTTCTCCCACGTGCACATGTCACAGTCTGTGGCGCCCCCTGCAGGACAAACATGAGCACTGACTGTTTAACACAAATCACAACGAGAGATTTAATGAGACAGTCTGAGCTGCGGTGAGTGAAATGTACTTAACACGCTTCTGTTTGATTCAAGAAGAGAGAAAGACTTTTATACAACACTCACACACACACGTGCAGATAGAAGTACATTTAATTTAATTTATTTTATTTGTACAGCCCAAAATCACAACAGCAGTTATCTCAGCAAACAGAATGTATCAGAAAATCAAACGAAACATTTGGTCAAAAACAACAACAGAAACATCGGACAAATCAGAAACAGACATTATTAGAAAATACAGGCAGATTGTTCAATAACAAATAACCAGAGCATCCCCTGTCCTTAGACCCCGCCTTCTCAGCAGGAAAATCAAAATAAATAAACAAAACCACCGGGGGGAGAAGAGAAACCTGGAGGAGAACCACAGACAGACTGACACGTGTCCTGATGTCATTAGAACTTTAAATCACCAGTGACGGAGGAGAAGAAGAGAAATGTTTCTCTTCTTTTTAAGGCTCGTGCAGACAGGACGCGATGAGCGGCAAATGTCGCGTGAAATCCCATTCATGTGTATGTGGCTGTCAGCAGAGGAGCGCCCTGTGGTGCCGCCAACCAAAGCAGAGAAATGACGGCTTTGAGACGCGTTGCTGTTCTCGCTCCAGCTAGATTTCATTTAACTGGAGCGACGCGAATGGAGAACACAGGGCTTCATTTGGCAAAGTTAACAAGGAGACAGAAGTGTTTTTGGGCTGTTTCCAACAGGACTAGTTCTCTTGTCCATAATCACTTACGCAGCAAGCATTGACTTTGTTTATATTAATATTTTTCACGGCAATTGTCTCCGCCCACTTCCTCATTGATCTGCGCGTCTTCTCGCTCCACCGGGCGAAACTACAGCGACAGGTCGCGTCCTATCTGCACGAGCCTTTAGTCAGATCCAGATCAGACTCTGAGGTTAGAAGCAGCTGCAGATTTAAGACTAAAAACACAAGAATATGAAGCTTCTTTATTCAACCAAACACTTCTGTTCACAAGATAAATATTCACTTTTATACTCCGCACACACAAATAAATAAATACGTTTAAATATTATTTATAAAATACATTCAGCGTGAGATTCACATTTTCAGAGAAAAGTTTAAAATCTGTGGAATAATTCAAACATTTAAACATTTACAGAGTCTTTTCCTCAGAAACACAAACTTCTGCTTTTTACATCGAAACAAGAAAAACAAACAAAACAGAGTCCGGGTCCAGGGTCTGGTCCTGAGCCTGGTCCTGGTCTGGGTCTTGGTCCAGGCGCGTGCGTCACCAGCTCCAGTGATACAGGTGCGCGAGCGGCTGCAGCGCGGACACGCAGAGCGGCAGCACGCGCTCACAGGGCTTCAGGAGCGGCACGTGCAGGCGGCGGAGCGGCAGCAGCTGCAGCGCCTCGAGGCTCCGCTCTGCGCGCGCGCGCTTGAGTTTGTAGCGGTGGTTCTGGAACCAGATCTTGACCTGGTTCGGCGTCAGGTGGATGAGTCCCGCCAGGTGCTCGCGCTCCGGAGCGGACAGGTACCGTTGCTGTTTGAAGCGCCGCTCCAGCTCAAACGTCTGCGCTTTGGAGAACAGCACGCGCCTCTTCCGCCCGCGGCCTTTGGACGCGTGAGCGGCCTGAGCGCACGAGCCCGAGGCGCACGAGGCCTGGTCCTGCGTGGGCTTCCCCGGGAGCGCGCGCACTGTGGAAGAAAAACACAAAAACACATAAATATTTTACAGACACAAGGATTTAAGCGCGCGGTGAGACTGCGTGGGTGCGTGACAGAGCGCGCGTGAGGCCCTGACGCCGCGGGAGAATAAACTGTGTCTGGGGCTTTTGTGGGACACAGCGGCGGGTGAAACAGTCACTAAACACGGAGGATAAAGTGTCTTTTCTGCGGCGCAGACGCTGGTGGTCTGCGCCACTTTCTGCTGCGCGCGGCTGAAAAGAGCCGCACAAAAGCGCCGCGGGCCTCGTGACTCTGCTCGGCCGCACGCGCTTTTCTTCACCTCGTTTCGTTCTTGTTTTAATTGTTTTACGGGCTCGTGTTATTCCAGTCGCTTTAATCCAAAATAATCCCAAACTGTAAAAGTGTCGCGTGAGACAAACGGAGTCTTTGTCCTGATGAAGCAGATTAAAGCCACAGTCCTTTGTCTCCGGGGCTCCGAGGCTCCGCAGCGGGAGGCGGACCACACCGACACCGGGCCGAGGCTGCTCTGAGGCGGGAGAGGAGATTAAACACGGAATCAGTCACAGGATCAGAAACACAAACACGATTTACTGTGGTGTAATTTTACGATGCAGCGAAATAAAATGAACTTGTGTTTTTCAATTTAAATGTTACTTAATTTCTAAAATCTATTACATTTTTGCATTCACTGTAAAAAGCAGAACGAAAAGGAAAAAAAAAAAGATAATGAGGATTTAAGCCAAAAAATAACTGTCCAAAGATTTGTTTTGTTTGTTTGTTTTTTGTTTATTCATTTTTCTCCTCCTAAAACATAATTCTCGCTTCTGTATTTTTCTTGTGCTTTTGTCCGAAGTCTCTGAGAGGTTCTGTCTTTCACAGTTTGTTCAAATCTGACTTAATGCAGCCAAAGAAATCACAAACAAAAGTATCATCATCGTGTCATGTTTGAAGACAGAAAAGAGTGATTTTATTAAACGTGTCCATGGACAGAAGAGTCAGAAACATATTCAACACAAACACATACTAAAGTTTTTGTTTTGTGGAGCTTTTGAGGAAACTAGAATTGCTCAGACTTCAGATTCCGGCGTCTCTTTGGAGGACCGTCCTGTTTTTTGTGACTAATTCATTTTTCTGCAGCAGCCTGTCTGATAAAAACAAAGTATGAAGCATCTGGAAATGTGAAAGATTAAAATCATAGGCTATTGTAGCTTCTTATTTAGTCAAAGTCAAAGTCAAACCTGCTCCAAACTTACAAATAAAGAAAATCCCCAAATACAGCTTTTAAAATGACTTTTGTATTGTTCATTCATTCATTCATTTTCTACCGCTTAATCCCGTTAGGGGTCGCGGGTGACTGGAGCCTATCCCAGTGACTTTGGGCCTTAGGCGGGGAACACCCTGGACAGTGACCAACTTGCCGCAGGGTTAGACAGACAAACATTCACTCTCTCATTCACTCACTAAGGGAAATTTACAGTGATGCCCAATTAACCTAAACATACATGTTTTTGGAGGAAACCGGAGAAAACCCACGGTGACACGGGGAGAACATGCAAACTCCACCCAGAGAGATCATGAGATGTTGATATGGTCCGACCCGGGAGTCGAACCTCCTTATTGGGAAGCCAGAGCTCTAACCACTCTGCCACCGTGCGCCCCAACAAAAAATGATTTGACTTTTGTATTGTAATTGTCTACATTAGTTTGAGTCATTTTAACCTCAGTGACCTTCAGCTTTTGCAGAGGAAACGTCAAAACTGCAAATCTGCCAAATCTAGAGCCATTCAAGTCTCAGATGTCAACAGCAGCTTTTATATTTACAAAACAATTTAGGCGGAAATTAGATTAGATTAGATTAGATTAGATTAGCCTTTATTGTCTCCTCGCAGGAGAAATTTGTCTTGGACATCAGGGCAAAAACATTGCAAACATACAGCATCCACAATACATAATGTTCAACCAAGAGTGACACAGTCCACAGGATTTATTTCCACATTTATTTATATAAATACAAGACAAATCAAAACAGTAGAGGAATTTACATTTTTAGGAGTTGTTCTGGATCCAATTTTTAGTTTTAAAAAACACGTTAAAAATACTGTTAAATACAGTTTGTCGGTTTTTAGACACATTCGAAACAAATTGACCCACAACGCTGCAAAAGTGTACCTTGATGCAATGATTATTTCTCATCTTAATTATTGTTTATCTTGTTGGTCACAATGTGAGACAACAATAAAACCTCTAAAATCTCTATATAATCAGGCTGTAAAAGTCTTGGATAAAAAACCTCTGAGATACCATCATTGTCCAATACTTACACAAAATAAAATGCTAAACTTTGATAATTTAATTATCTACTCAAATGTGCGACTAATCTTTAAAATTGTAAATAACATTGCGCCTCCCCATTGAAAACATTTGTCCAGCTCTGCTCTGAGCAGACAACCAGGACCTCCAGATCCACAAGTCACAATGACTGCAGATGACCTAAACGTAGCTCGGTCTTTGCACAAACAGCATTTTCATTCAAAGCCGTTAAAGAATGGAACAAACTCCCTCAGAATCTGAAGCTTTCCTCTGATATGAGATATTTTTCATGCAATGTCAAGAAATTACTATTGGAAAACCAGCAGTGTCGGCATTAATTCACAATTAAGAAGGATTAAGGATTAATTTTTGCTATATTGTAACCTCTAATGGAACTTTTACTGAATATGGGTGTAATTTTGTTGTACATTTTCTTAAAGCCTTTTATTTTATGTTTTCTTATTGTATGTAACTGTTGTTTGTGAAGGACTACAGATGGAAAGTAGCTCTGTGCTAACTCTGGTGCAGCCATCTTTTTAATGTAACTGCACATTGTCCTTTAAATAAATAAAGTAAAGTAAAGGAAAATCATGGCCTAAAAACCTAGTAACCACGATTGCATTTCCCACATGGCCTAAAGTGCAGCTAAACAATTGCACTCTTCCCTAAAGTGGCCTTAGTATAATCATTGCAGCTTCCACATGGCCTAAAGTGCAGGCCACTTGGAAGCTGCAATGATTACACTATTATATTATATTAGAGCCGTTGAGTCTCAGAAGATAAAACTTTCAGCTTCACAAAGACAAACAGACATTTGTTTGTGTCCAAAGGTGAAAGAAACTGTTTGGATTTTAGAGGATTTTAGTCGGACTTGTGTGTGAGGGACAAAAAGTGTGAATAAATCAGGCTTATCAGAACAAATCCTGGTGTTTGAGCGACTTTAGATCCGACGCCTCTGAAGGAAAATAAAAGTGACAATGGTTCATATCCACACATGCACTAAAAACACGTATTTGGAATACTTTTAGTTTAGATTTAGTCAGATTTTTAATTTTTTTTCTGCAGAATTCTGAATTCTAAAATCAGAGAAAACACACTACATTTTAATATTTGTGACACAAAAGCTGAACTAACAGATCTTACAGGATGAGATTTTATTTTGATAAAACGTCTCTGTTTTTTAAAGAAAAGCATCACAAACAACGAACCAAAAAGACAAAACTATTTCAGTCTCACGTCCTCGTTTTTTCACTGTGAATAAAATATATTTTAATGTAAAATCTGATGCTAATTCTATGTATTCTTTATTCTTAAAGGTTCACTGGGAATCTTTTGGAACAATAATTTAGCTCAGAGATAAAAGCGTGTTTTTCTAGTTTAAATGTCTTTGTGTCTTTTGTGTGTAAATAATAAACACGTGTGACTTTACTGTGAGCAGGTTTTTATGTCACTAAATGAACATTTATTTGTCCTTCTGTTTGTTTCTGTATAAAATCTGCTCCTTTAGCTTCATCTTCTGACATTGTGACATAAAACATATTTAACTCTAAAAAGAATGATTTTAGCTTTCTATTTCCACTGGATTGTGCAGAAATTTGTACAGTGTAGCTTTAAAAACAAGTTACAGATAAAACACTAAATTATGTTTTTTTTTCCTTTTTTTATTTCCAAGTGTTTTTCTTTTGTTTGTTTCAGTTTCATCAAATCAGATTTTCTAAATGTGACAATATCTTATCTTACAAAAACCTTTACAGATGCATTAGTTTTACTTCACATAAAAATAAACTGTATATTTGTGATCTTTTGAAAGGCAGAAATTATGGATTATTTTATTTTATTTAAGCTTTATTTAACCAGGAGACTCAGATTAAGATCAGGACCTGGTCTAGAGGTTTAGCAGCTCACGTCAAGAGCTTTAAAAACATAATATTTGGACAATTCAATTTCATTTAAAACCTAAAATACAACATTTATCAATCATTTACCAGAGTCTGTTTTCTGTGACAAATCCAATTTGAAATGCACAAGAAATCTCACTAAATCACACTTTAAAATATGAAATAAGAATATAATAAAGAAGATTAAGAGAACTTTTGATTAAGGAAGTTTGTTCTCTGCCGTTTCTATAAACTGAACTAAAAAGACTTCTTCTTCTTCTGAAATGATCACATTAAATATTCTTTTATTCTTACAGCTGTTATGTGAGTGTGACTTGAATAATCCTGATCATCGATAAATCTAATGATCTTTACAACCCTAAAAATGACCAAATTAGGTTTTAAATGATGATAAAACATGATAATCTGCCAAAGGATCAAGGTAATGCATGCCCTTATACTATTATATATTTTAAAGTCTTTTTATCATAGCTAATATTTTTTTCTTTTTATACTATTATTTGATTAATGTTATATGTTATATCAAAGCAAGTTGATATAACATAGTTTGTGAATTTTGTTATTCACTAACAATGGCAATAAAATCTTTTCTGATTCTGATTGTTCATTCAGACGACACACAAATGATTATTGTTATTCTTTTGTTACTTGAAGTTAAATAAAACTAGACGTGTTTAAAGCATTTTCTTAAATCTACAAACATTAACCAGACTAGATCTACAGTTCTCATTGTAGCGCAATTTTTAATAAACGTAATTAGCAAATTTATGAAATATTATTATTTTCTTCTCAAATTACAAAATATTCTGTATTTGTCTGGATAAAAACTGATCATCTGGAAGTTTGTCTTTGTGTGATTCTTTCTGGTTTGTCACGTTATAGTTTTGTTATTTCACTTAAACACGTTTCAGTTTTGTATTTTGTTAAAGCTTAATCTGCAGAATCTAATCAATCTAATCAATCAAATCAATCGATCCTGATCAGAAGAGTGACCGACCTGAGAAGTGCAGCTCCGGAGCCGCGTGAGGCCAGTGTCTGTGCAGCGAGTCCGCCCTCAGAGCCTCGTGTGTGGGCTGCTGTGGTCCTGTGCTGCCGCTCCCTGGTCCTGGTCCAGGTCCTGGTCCTGGTCCTGGTCCTGGTCCTGGTCCTGGTCCTGGTCCCGGTCCTGGTCCAGGTCCCGGTCCAGGTCCAGGTCCCGGTCCAGGTCCAGGTCCAGCTGACGAGGAAGAAATCCCGCAGACTCTGGAGATGATCCGCTTTGGACTGGACTCGGTCTCGGGCAGGTCCAAGAGGTCGCGGACTGAGAAGCCGGTCCTGGACATGACTCAGGACTGGACTGGGACTAACGCAGGACTAAACCAGGACTAAACCAGGACTAAACCAGGACTCAAAGTAAAATAGACTGGGAGAGAGAGAAGATGTAGAAAACGAGAGGAGGAGCTAAAACACAGGACTAAAGCAGGACTAAAAAGCAAGTCTAAATGAGGACTAAAGCAGGACTAAGAAATGGTCTAAAGATGGATTAAGAACAGGACTAAAGCAGGACTAAACCAGGACTCAAAGTAAAATAGACTGGGAGAGAGAGAAGATGAGAAAAGAGAGGAAAGAGAGAGGAGGAGCTAAAAAAACAAGATGAAACCTGGACTGAAACAGGTCTAAAATGCAAGTCTAAATGAGGACTAAAGCAGGACTAAGAACAGGTCTAAAGCAGGTCTAGAGCAGGACTAATGTAGGACTAAACCAGGACTCAAAGTAAAATAGACTTGGAGAGAGAAAAGATGAACAAAGAGAGAGGAGGAGCTAAAACACAGGACCAAACCTGGACCAAAACAGGACTAAAACAGGACTAAACCAGGACTAAAACAGGACTAAAGCTGGACTAAAACAGGACTAAAGCAGGACTAAAACAGGACTGAAGCAGGACCAATGTAGGACTAAAACAGGTCTAGAGCTGGACCAGAGTTGGACTAAAGCGGGACTAAAGGAAAGGCAGATTAGGAGAGAGAAAGGGAGGAGCTGAAGAAGGAGGTTCAAAGAAGAATCTGACTGAATTATTCTCTTTAAAAATCTGATTTCCATTCACTTTGTATTAGAACAGAAAACGGACTTTATCCCAGTCTCATGTTCGGCCTTTACATTTTAATTATCGATATGTTCAACTAAAATACTTGTTTGGATACTTGTAAGAAATTAAAACTGTTTAGATGGAGCTCGTTAAAATGTTTTTCATTTGGGGGTAATTTTTTATTTTTTTATTTTAAGGTTTAGAGAGTCTGACCAGAGCTGGGACCAAGTGTCAAGTAAGTCCAAGTCTTTTCAAGTCTATAGATTAAACAACCAAATACCCTCTAGTTCTATAATTTCTGTGATTTTTATATGATCCCATTTATAAATACTGTAATTTCTGCCCTATTGAGCTCACCTGAATATAGGCTGCGCCCACTAGATTTAAGTAAGAAAAATGATAAAGTACTTATATAGGCCGCACTTGTTAATAGTAAGTCTATGAGAATCTATAATTTTGCTGCATTGCCTTATAAGCCGCATAGTTCAAAGCTCATGAAAAAGTAGCGGCTTAGAATCCAGAAATTACGGTCATTTCTGGTCACAAAGAAGAACTGAGGAGGGACATGTTTCAGTTTGTAAATGTAAAATTACACAACTTATCTTTTGAGAAGAAGCGTTTCAATGAACTTCAAGTCCAAGTCTTAGTCCTTTTCATCAGTTCAAGTCTAAAGTCAACATGGCAGTGATAAAATAGAAAATGCCAAAGCGATGGGAAAGACAGTAACGATCCTCCCACACAAAGAGTCAGTTACACATTATACACAACAGCACACGACTTCAGAGAAAATAAACCAGCAGCAGATTAAAATAATTACAAGCACAGAATACATCAAAATAGAGACTCAAGTCCACACGTCTGGAGTCTGGATTCATTACAACATAGATGACACCCAGCTCTATATCTCCTCCAAACCATCTAACATCCTCCCACCCAGGGGTGTCGGTCTCCTCAGGGCCCAGGGCAAGAAAGGGCTCCAAAAGCAGGTTATTTTTGCTTGTGAGATAAATATTGTTCCTCTAAATGCAACTATTTGTGACGTTAGGATGTTCATCATTCTTTAAAACGGAGCAAATTGACTTTGGTGAATAAAGATGATTATTAGTTGACCTTTTGTGTAAAATTGTATCACTACGTCTCAATCCAGCAACATTTTGATTTGTCAAATATCACAAGAATTTTTTTTGGCATAATTTAGACAAGTTTATAGCTTAAAAGGAACCCCGAGAATTTTTTAATGTTTGTTTTCGAGTTTTCCTTAGATCATCAAAGATATAAATACACACAAAAATAATCTGAAAAATCTACCGTTTTATTAAACTTTTAAGAAATATATTTTCACGGAAGACGCCATCATTGTTTACAACGCAGTGCATCATGGGTAGTATGACGTCGAATCGTGTAACTACGAGGAAAGTTATGAAAGCTTACCGCATTCTCCTTGTTTTCTCCCGAGACGAAATCACAACCAAAAGCCACTCAATGTACCATTTTACAAAAACTACTGACGCTCCTGTTAACCAGATCAACGGTGCGCCTCACGACTGACGCTCACTGCGCCAGTGCGCCACACGATTCTGCGTCATCACCTCAAGATGGCGGCGCCCGTAATATCAGGAAGTTGTTGTAAACATAACAATTTTACGTCAAACGGCGAATTATTGTTTACTTTAAGTTCTACTTTTTAGTAAGTATACCTACGCGAAGTATTTTGGATTTATTTATGTAAATATTCGGGGTTCCTTTTAAAACAATTAGTTAAAATGTAAAAGAGAGCGTTTAAAACACATTCCATTTTATCCTTGTCTTTATGCGATTGAACCAACGCAATAGTTTTGACACAAACAAAAACACACACATAAACGTCATGTTTTCTAGTCGGTTATGGCGATAGAAATGTTGAAAAGTATTGATTTACTGAAGCCTATCAATAGGCTGTAGATGACTATTCTAGAAGAAAATAAAACCCTAATGAATAGAAAAATAATTTGAGTGGACTCAATATTTAAAACACAAGATTATGTTTTAGGGGCCCATCAATGAAATTTGTACCTGGGGCCCAGAATTTGGTGCTACGTCCCTGCTCCCACCCTCCTCCCTCACCCACTGTCTTCATGAAATCAAAAACTGGTTCTCCTCCAACTTTCTCAAACTTAGCAGCAGTAAAACTGAAGTCCTTCTAATCCTTCTATTCGGCACCAAATCCACGCTAAACAAAACTGGAAATATGTCCATCACCGTTTATCCCTCCCCTAAGGTAAAGAGCTTGGGTGTCGTCCTGCACAGCAAACTCTCATTCCAATCACACATCAACAACATCACACGCACTGCCTACTTCCACCTCAGAAACATCAACCGTCTCCGTCCCTCACTCGCCCCCCGGATCATCATAAACCAGAACACCCTGCAGTCACCACATCACCCCAGTCCTCCTGTCCCCTAGTTCAAAAGCTTACTCCTCACGTTCAAGTCCGTCCATAACCTGGCTCCCTCCTGTCTCACTGAACTCCTCCATGTCACCTCACACACACTCAGGTCCTCCTCCGCCGTACACCTTACTGTCCCTCCTGCCCGTCTCAGCAGCACCATGGGGAGCAGGGCCTTCAGTCGCTCTGCTCCCCATCTCTGGAACTCACTCTCCCCCCTGACCTCCGGAACATTCAATCACTCCCGGACTTCAAATCTCGTCTTAAAGGGGCTGTACTGGTGTAAGATTGAGAGGAATTTTAATGATCACATATAGTCCACAAACATTTAAATCATATTTATTCTTTACAACATGAATACTTAAGAGAGCACTGTTAACCAATCCACATCAATTGTGACACATTTATATCAGTGGTGGGCCGTGCATTCTTGCCTAGGCCTTCAGTGTTGCTCCTTTTAAATATATTCACTTGTCAATAAGCAGCTGAGGGCTATTAAACTATTCTATTACACAGGCACACGATAAAGAGCAAAGCATCATTACTTCTATAGTCAGAATAAACGTATTTACACACACACAAAAATTTACTCACCAATAGTCTGAATTACTTGTACACCAAAAACGCAAATGGTCCTGAATCTGGAGCTGGTGGTAGTGTGCGCGCGGATCTTGCGCTGGATCCTGTCTCGTCCCTGAGGCACCCGGCACCGCTTCCAGTGGCCTCGTAGATTTGCTCATATCGACTCCTTCTCGCGCAGCTATGTTTCCCTCCACACTTGCTCGTTTAGCTGTAAATCCACTCTGGATTTGCCAAAAGTTTTGGAAAGCACCTTGTAAGTGTCCCACAGCACAAATCCCTTTCCCGCTTGTGACAGGCGCTCGGAGAGATGCTAGGTTCGGAGTTGCCCGGTTTTCTGAACAATGTCCAGCTTTTCTTGAAAAGTCCGTCTTGAAAAAGGCTTTACCAATAAATTTGCAACTAAATCGATTTCTTCTCTCCCTTTAGCCACTTGTGACAAAACTGCTATCAAAACAACATTAAGCACAGACAGACAATCAAATGCCGTAGTTATCCTGACATGACGGTGGCTGCTAGAAGACCTTGGCGTCGTCAACGTAAAATCTGATTGGTTGAAGCAACAGTTTGATACGCGCTTATGTTAAGAGACGGAGCCTTCAAAACTGACTGTGAAGGCCTCGGGCAGATTTCACTGACCCTGACAACAACTGAGGCTGAAATATGATTTGGTTAAAACAATATATTTGAAACACACGCCTGAAAGCTGCGAAACGATGGGAAATGCTACGAAGAAGCTGATAAATAATTATTGAATTATTATTATATGCATGTGTGCACTAAAATATTTATTTATCAGTTTGTTAATTAGATATTTTTAGGCCAGCAGAGAAGGCCTTGCAGGCCCTGACGGTCCGCACTGATTTATACTTATTTGAAATGTTTTATTACGGCCGAATGTGAATGACACTAGATGTCAGCAGGGTAGATAGGCAAAATGCACTGGAAATGCTCCCCCTGGTGTTCAAAAGTGGACATTACTTGGATCACTTTTTTTCTTACACAGTGCCCTTTAAGTCATATCTGTTTAGAATACTATCCATCCCCTGTTATCTGTATTGCACTGTCTAGTTTCTTTGTTTTGTATTGTATTTATTGTCTGTTTTTATCCTTTGTTTTGTACGGTGTCCTTGAGTGTCAGGAAAGACGCCTTGAAATAAAATGTATTATTATTATTATGATTTGGCTCTAAATAGAAAGATCCCAATTTGCTTTTTTCTCTAAAAATGGTAAATTGAAAAATATATGAAAAAAGATAACAAAAAACTCTAAAAAAATCCTTTCATTGACAGGAAAAACGCATCTCTTCTTCCATCTGGACTTATGACATCATCTCATTTTAGAACATTAATAAAAACTATTTGTAATTTTAAGAAATGTTTCATTTTGCACTCGCTCCTCCGACTGTGGGAGGGCATCAGGGGCTTTTGTCAAACGGACTCATTCTAGCTCAGGTCCGGGGGCAAGAGGCAGTTGTTTCTGTGATAACATTGTATTTAAAAAAAACAAACAAACAAATACCAATTTACAAAGATGTGATTTCTGAAGAGACTAGATCCATCTTTAGAACTGCCACAATAAACTGCATTTAAACAACTGTCTGAAATAATCTGCTGCAAACACAACCTCGTCTGTATTCCTTACCGCCAGAGATGGTAGTTTTTCTAATCCAGAGTATCTTCTAGAGTACTTCTTACGTTTTCCAAGAAGTAACTGTACTTTCTATTGTCTACATTTAAGTCCAGAAAGATCTTTTAAAACCAGGTCAAAGCTGCTGCTGCTGCTGAGATTTATGACGTTTGAAACAAATGGTGAAAATCGTCAAAGCTGTAGGATTTCTAACTAATTATCAAAATCAGATGAATTAATTAATTTTACTGTAAATCATCTCACACTTGCACACTGCAAAAAAACAAAAAAAACAACAACAAAGATTTCTAGATTGGTTAAAATGTCTGAAAACCTAGATTGTAATCTTTATTTTTTATGTATTTATGTATGTTTGTCTCTTCCATCTAACCCTAGTATATTTTCTCAGTGTTTAAATGTTTTTAGTCAGTTTGAGCCTGTGGAGTTGCCTGAGTTAACTGGGATTGTAAATAAATTAAACCTTCCTCCTGTCCCACGGACCCTGTCCCCACCTTGCTTTTTAAAAGAGGTTTGGGGAACAATTGGTGAGTTTTGTCAGGGGGATTATCAACAGCAGTCTGCTTTCGGGTTTGTGCCTTCCTTCTGCAAAAAGGCTGTGGTTGAACCTTTGATTAAGAAACCTGGTCTTGATCCCACCATTTTATCAAATTATAGACCAATTTTAAACTCCCTTTTATATCGAAGATCTTAAGAAAAACAGTCATTGGACAGTTACAACCTTTCTTAGATGCAAATGACATTTTAGACACTTTCCAGTCAGGCTACAAAGCATTTCACAGCACTGAATCAGCACTTTTAAAGGTTTTTAATGACCTGTTTTTAATGGCAGATTCTGGTAATTCAGCCATTTTAGTGCTTTTAGATCTGACTGCGGCTTTTGACACAGTGGATCATACTGTGTGGGTGTCAGGGGGACCGCCCTGGACTGGTTTAAGTCATACCTGTCGGAGCGGTCCTTCACTGTTCGATTGGGGGACTCCACCTCATCTTCGTCTCCGCTGCTTTGTGGAGTCCCCCAAGGTTCGATTCTTGGGCCTATTCTTTTTGCACTGTATCTCCTCCCGCTTGCAGACATTTTTAAAAGACATGGCCTCTCGTACCATTTTTATGCAGATGATTGTCAGTAACAAATACTATTAGCTGCTGTCACGTACAGGAGAAGAAAATATTTGTATTTATTGAAATGAGATTGAAATGATAAATCTCTCTCCCCATGATAAAACACTGGGACTCATAAGCCTAGTGCGGGGGGATAGGGATTAGAAAAAAAAAAAAAAAAAGATGGAGGCGAGAGTGAGGGAAGTGGCGAGGAAGGAGAGGGCGGAGTGAGAGGGGAAGAAATTCATAATGCATAATAAAACAAAAGGTGTCGTGGGAAACATCACTGATATTAAATCAGAGGCAGACAGATCTATATGAAAATGCAGATTTGAAAATGTAAATAACCATGGCCCTAGGGGGAGGGGGAGTGATTCAAAGATAGGATGACAACATGAAGAGAAAGGCGTTTATATGGGGGGCTTTGATGTTTCGCGCATCCAAATTTATGCTGCTGACGACCAAAATAATGCCACAGAAGGGGATTTTTACACAGTGCACTGACGGCCCCGCTCGCACCGCCGCGATATAAAACGCATTATGCTCCACATTATCTCAGTGTGAGATGCCTGGTAATGAGATGAATCACATTCAAGAGGGATACTTAAGATTGCATTTCCAACCGTCCCAACAACAACATGTTATCGTGCGTTAAAAGCCACTGTTCGACAAGACAAAAGCGCTTGATCCCGAATGCGGAGAGGACGCGGAAAACTAGTGGTTTTGTGGTTTATCAGTGACCTTTTGAACTGCACAAGACGAGAATGTGAAATCTCTTAGACGGCACTGGGCTAATACATGAAACTTCACAAAACAAGATGCTAAAAACTTTATATTTTGGTCAGTTTGTTCTCTCAGTGTACAGGCTTTCAACTAAATCTGAACTCTCATTCTAAACATGCTTAATTATTTCAGTTTATCAATGTCATTCATACGTTTTATCTAAATGGACATTGTAAAAGTCCAAAGGACATTTCCAAATACACTTTCTTTCCACAGTAGCGAACAAGATAAGATTTTTAATCACNAAAAGAAACAAGAGAGAGGAGGACAAACACAGACAAACCTGGACCAAAACAGGACTAAAACAGGACTAAACCAGGACTAAAACAGGACTAAAGCTGGACTAAAACAGGACTAAAGCAGGACTAAAACAGGACTGAAGCAGGACCAATGTAGGACTAAAACAGGTCTAGAGCTGGACCAGAGTTGGACTAAAGCGGGACTAAAGGAAAGGCAGATTAGGAGAGAGAAAGGGAGGAGCTGAAGAAGGAGGTTCAAAGAAGAATCTGACTGAATTATTCTCTTTAAAAATCTGATTTCCATTCACTTTGTATTAGAACAGAAAACGGACTTTATCCCAGTCTATGTTCGGGCCTTTACATTTTAATTATCGATATGTTCAACTAAAATACTTGTTTGGATACTTGTAAGAAATTAAAACTGTTTAGATGGAGCTCGTTAAAATGTTTTTCATTTGGGGGTAATTTTTTATTTTTTTATTTTAAGGTTTAGAGAGTCTGACCAGAGCTGGGACCAAGTGTCAAGTAAGTCCAAGTCTTTTCAAGTCTATAGATTAAACAACCAAATACCCTCTAGTTCTATAATTTCTGTGATTTTTATATGATCCATTTATAAATACTGTAATTTCTGCCCTATTGAGCTCACCTGAATATAGGCTGCGCCCCACTAGATTAAGTAAGAAAAATGATAAAGTACTTATATAGGCCGCACTTGTTAATAGTAAGTCTATGAGAATCTATAATTTTGCTGCATTGCCTTATAAGCCGCATAGTTCAAAGCTCATGAAAAAAGTAGCGGCTTAGAATCCAGAATTACGGTCATTCTGGTCACAAAGAAGAACTGAGGAGGGACATGTTTCAGTTTGTAAATGTAAAATTACACCAACTTATCTTTTGAGAAGAAGCGTTTCAATGAACTTCAAGTCCAAGTCTTAGTCCTTTTCATCAGTTCAAGTCTAAAGTCAACATGGCAGTGATAAAATAGAAAATGCCAAAGCGATGGGAAAGACAGTAACGATCCTCCCACACAAAGAGTCAGTTACACATATACACAACAGCACACGACTTCAAGAAAATAAACCAGCAGCAGATTAAAATAATTACAAGCACAGAATACATCAAAATAGAGACTCAAGTCCACACGTCTGGAGTCTGGATTCATTACAACATAGATGACACCCAGCTCTATATCTCCTCCAAACCATCTAACATCCTCCCACCCAGGGGTGTCGGTCTCCTCAGGGCCCAGGGCAAGAAAGGGCTCCAAAAGCAGGTTATTTTTGCTTGTGAGATAAATATGTTCCTCTAAATGCAACTATTTGTGACGTTAGGATGTTCATCATTCTTTAAAACGGAGCAAATTGACTTTGGTGAATAAAGATGATTATTAGTTGACCTTTTGTGTAAAATTGTATCACTACGTCTCAATCCAGCAACATTTTGATTTGTCAAATATCACAAGAATTTTTTTTGGCATAATTTAGACAAGTTTATAGCTTAAAAGGAACCCCGAGAATTTTTTAATGTTTGTTTTCGAGTTTTCCTTAGATCATCAAAGATATAAATACACACAAAAATAATCTGAAAAATCTACCGTTTTATTAAACTTTTAAGAAATATATTTTCACGGAAGACGCCATCATTGTTTACAACGCAGTGCATCATGGGTAGTATGACGTCGAATCGTGTAACTACGAGGAAAGTTATGAAAGCTTACCGCATTCTCCTTGTTTTCTCCCGAGACGAAATCACAACCAAAAGCCACTCAATGTACCATTTTACAAAAACTACTGACGCTCCTGTTAACCAGATCAACGGTGCGCCTCACGACTGACGCTCACTGCGCCAGTGCGCCACAACGATTCTGCGTCATCACCTCAAGATGGCGGCGCCCGTAATATCAGGAAGTTGTTGTAAACATAACAATTTTACGTCAAACGGCGAATTATTGTTTACTTTAAGTTCTACTTTTTAGTAAGTATACCTACGCGAAGTATTTTGGATTTATTTATGTAAATATTCGGGGTTCCTTTTAAAACAATTAGTTAAATGTAAAAGAGAGCGTTTAAAACACATTCCATTTTATCCTTGTCTTTATGCGATTGAACCAACGCAATAGTTTTGACACAAACAAAACACACACATAAACGTCATGTTTTCTAGTCGGTTATGGCGATAGAAATGTTGAAAAGTATTGATTTACTGAAGCCTATCAATAGGCTGTAGATGACTATTCTAGAAGAAAATAAACCCTAATGAATAGAAAAATAATTTGAGTGGACTCAATATTTAAAACACAAGATTATGTTTTAGGGGCCCATCAATGAAATTTGTACCTGGGGCCCAGAATTTGGTGCTACGTCCCTGCTCCCACCCTCCTCCCTCACCCACTGTCTTCATGAAATCAAAAACTGGTTCTCCTCCAACTTTCTCAAACTTAGCAGCAGTAAAACTGAAGTCCTTCTAATCCTTCTATTCGGCACCAAATCCACGCTAAACAAAACTGGAAATATGTCCATCACCGTTTATCCTCCCCTAAGGTAAAGAGCTTGGGTGTCGTCCTGCACAGCAAACTCTCATTCCAATCACACATCAACAACATCACACGCACTGCCTACTTCCACCTCAGAAAACATCAACCGTCTCCGTCCCTCACTCGCCCCCGGATCATCATAAACCAGAACACCCTGCAGTCACCACATCACCCCAGTCCTCCCTGTCCCCTAGTTCAAAAGCTTACTCCTCACGTTCAAGTCCGTCCATAACCTGGCTCCCCTCCTGTCTCACTGAACTCCTCCATGTCACTCACACACACTCAGGTCCTCCTCCGCCGTACACCTTACTGTCCCTCTGCCCGTCTCAGCAGCACCATGGGGAGCAGGGCCTTCAGTCGCTCTGCTCCCCATCTCTGGAACTCACTCTCCCCCCTGACCTCCGGAACATTCAATCACTCCCGGACTTCAAATCTCGTCTTAAAGGGGCTGTACTGTGTAAGATTGAGAGGAATTTTAATGATCACATATAGTCCACAAACATTTAAATCATATTTATTCTTTACAACATGAATACTTAAGAGAGCACTGTTAACCAATCCACATCAATTGTGACACATTTATATCAGTGGTGGGCCGTGCATTTCTTGCCTAGGCCTTCCAGTGTTGCTCCTTTTAAATATATTCACTTGTCAATAAGCAGCTGAGGGCTATTAAACTATTCTATTACACAGGCACACGATAAAGAGCAAAGCATCATTACTTCTATAGTCAGAATAAACGTATTTACACACACACAAAAATTTACTCACCAATAGTCTGAATTACTTGTACACCAAAAACGCAAAATGGTCCTGAATCTGGAGCTGGTGGTAGTGTGCGCGCGGATCTTGCGCTGGATCCTGTCTCGTCCCTGAGGCACCCCGGCACCGCTTCCAGTGGCCTCGTAGATTTGCTCATATCGACTCCTCTCTCGCGCAGCTATGTTTCCCTCCACACTTGCTCGTTTAGCTGTAAATCCACTCTGGATTTGCCAAAAGTTTTGGAAAGCACCTTGTAAGTGTCCCACAGCAACAAATCCTTTCCCGCTTGTGACAGGCGCTCGGAGAGATGCTAGGTTCGGAGTTGCCCGGTCTTTCTGAACAATGTCCAGCTTTTCTTGAAAAGTCCGTCTTGAAAAAGGCTTTACCAATAAATTTGCAACTAAATCGATTTCTTCTCTCCCTTTAGCCACTGTGACAAAACTGCTATCAAAACAACATTAAGCACAGACAGACAATCAAATGCCGTAGTTATCCTGACATTGACGGTGGCCTGCTAGAAGACCTTGGCGTCGTCAACGTAAAATCTGATTGGTTGAAGCAACAGTTTGATACGCGCTTATGTTAAGAGACGGAGCCTTCAAAACTGACTGTGAAGGCCTCGGGCAGATTTCACTGACCCTGACAACAACTGAGGCTGAAATATGATTGGTTAAAACAATATATGTTGAAACACACGCCTGAAAGCTGCGAAACGATGGGAAATGCTACGAAGAAGCTGATAAATAATTATTGAATTATTATTATCATGCATGTGTGCACTAAATATTATTTATATCAGTTTGTTAATTAGATATTTTTAGGCCAGCAGAGAAGGCCTTGCAGGCCCTGACGGTCCGCCACTGATTTATACTTATTTGAAATGTTTTATTACGGCCGAATGTGAATGACACTAGATGTCAGCAGGGTAGATAGGCAAAATGCACTGGAAATGCTCCCCCTGGTGTTCAAAAGTGGACATTACTTGGATCACTTTTTTTCTTACACAGTGCCCTTTAAGTCATATCTGTTTAGAATACTATCCATCCCCTGTTATCTGTATTGCACTGTCTAGTTTCTTTGTTTTGTATTGTATTATTGTCTGTTTTTATCCTTTGTTTTGTACGGTGTCCTTGAGTGTCAGGAAAGACGCCTTGAAATAAAATGTATTATTATTATTATGATTTGGCTCTAAATAGAAAGATCCCAATTTGCTTTTTTCTCTAAAAATGGTAAATTGAAAAATATATGAAAAAAGATAACAAAAAACTCTAAAAAAATCCTTTCATTGACAGGAAAAACGCATCTCTTCTTCCATCTGGACTTATGACATCATCTCATTTTAGAACATTAATAAAAACTATTTGTAATTTTAAGAAATGTTTCATTTTGCACTCGCTCCTCCGACTGTGGGAGGGCATCAGGGGCTTTTGTCAAACGGACTCATTCTAGCTCAGGTCCGGGGGCAAGAGGCAGTTGTTTCTGTTGATAACATTGTATTTAAAAAAAAACAAACAACAAATACCAATTTACAAAGATGTGATTTCTGAAGAGACTAGATCCATCTTTAGAACTGCCACAATAAACTGCATTTAAACAACTGTCTGAAATAATCTGCTGCAAACACAACCTCGTCTGTATTCCTTACGCAGAGATGGTAGTTTTCTAATCCAGAGTATCTTCTAGAGTACTTCTTACGTTTTCCAAGAAGTAACTGTACTTTCTATTGTCTACATTTAAGTCCAGAAAGATCTTTTAAAACCAGGTCAAAGCTGCTGCTGCTGCTGAGATTTATGACGTTTGAACAAATGGTGAAAATCGTCAAAGCTGTAGGATTTCTAACTAATTATCAAAATCAGATGAATTAATTAATTTACTGTAAATCATCTCACACTTGCACACTGCAAAAAACAAAAAAAACAACAACAAAGATTTCTAGATTGGTTAAAATGTCTGAAAACCTAGATTGTAATCTTTATTTTTATGTATTTATGTATGTTTGTCTCTTCCATCTAACCCTAGTATATTTTCTCAGTGTTTAAATGTTTTTAGTCAGTTTGAGCCTGTGGAGTTGCCTGAGTTAACTGGGATTGTAAATAAATTAAAACCTTCCTCCTGTCCCACGGACCCTGTCCCACCTTGCTTTTTAAAAGAGGTTTGGGGAACAATTGGTGAGTTTGTCAGGGGGATTATCAACAGCAGTCTGCTTTCGGGTTTTGTGCCTTCCTTCTGCAAAAAGGCTGTGGTTGAACCTTTGATTAAGAAACCTGGTCTTGATCCCACCATTTTATCAAATTATAGACCAATTTCTAAACTCCCTTTTATATCGAAGATCTTAGAGAAAACAGTCATTGGACAGTTACAACCTTTCTTAGATGCAAATGACATTTTAGACACTTTCCAGTCAGGCTACAAAGCATTTCACAGCACTGAATCAGCACTTTTAAAGGTTTTTAATGACCTGTTTTTAATGGCAGATTCTGGTAATTCAGCCATTTTAGTGCTTTTAGATCTGACTGCGGCTTTTGACACAGTGGATCATACTGTGTGGGTGTCAGGGGGACCGCCCTGGACTGGTTTAAGTCATACCTGTCGGAGCGGTCCTTCACTGTTCGATTGGGGGACTCCACCTCATCTTCGTCTCCGCTGCTTTGTGGAGTCCCCCAAGGTTCGATTCTTGGGCCTATTCTTTTTGCACTGTATCTCCTCCCGCTTGCAGACATTTTTAAAAGACATGGCCTCTCGTACCATTTTTATGCAGATGATTGTCAGATTTACCTGCCTATTTTTAAAAACGTAAACTGCCCTCTGACACCCCCACTCGACTGTCTATGTGATGTCAAGGCTTGGTTGGCCCAAAACTTTTTAAAACTTAACGAAGAAAAGACTGAGGTGATACTGTTTGGCTCTGGCAGTACCCTTATTGATGTGGGACCACTTCAAAATCATGTGCATCCCACAGTCACCAACCTTGGTGTCACCATAGACAGCGATTTTAAATTCGATAAGCAGATCAGCAGCGTTTTAAAATCTAGTTTTTATCATTTGCGGCTTTTATCCAAAGTGAAACCTTTTTTATCTTTTACACTTTTTGAACAAGTTGTGCATGCTTTTATTTCTACACGCCTGGACTACTGTAACACACTTTATTCTGGTATTTCGCAAAATGCACTTTATCGATTACAGTTAGTCCAGAACTCTGCTGCACGACTTTTAACAGGAACCAAAAAACATGATCATATCACACCAATTCTTGCATCTTTGCACTGGCTTCCTGTTAATTTTAGAATTGATTTTAAGATTTTATTGTTTGTTTTTAAAGCTTTGCATGGACTGGCTCCAAAATACATCTCGGGCCTCATCCAAATCTACACCCCAGCACGCGCGCTGAGGTCCGAGAGCCAGCTCCAGCTCGTGGTGCCAAAGACGAGACTTAAAACCAGAGGGGACAGAGCGTTTTCTGTGGTGGGCCCTAAGCTCTGGAACGCTCTGCCCCTCCATGTTCGATCCGCTCCCACCGTAGAGTGTTTTAAGTCTCGTCTTAAGACCCACTTTTACTCTCTGGCTTTTAACACCGCGTGAGTTGTGTGGTCCTCTGTGCATTTTTATTTATTTTTTTGTTTTATATATATATATATTTTTTAAACTATATATTTATTTGCTCTTATTGGATTTTACTGGTTTTATTTTTGTAAAATTAGTAAAATGTATTGGGCACCTATTCTTTTTTATTGTTTACTTTTATGATTGTCATTCTGTGTGTGTGCAGCACTTTGGAAACTGTTTGTTTGTAAAATGTGCTATATAAATAAAGTGGATTGGATTGGATAGGCTATTTATGTATTTTATTATTATTATTATTATTTATTTTTTTGTTAAGATGGTTTTACAAATGTGAATCAAATCTCTTGAAAAAAATCTGAAATTTCTTGCAACAAGCAAAATAAGCTGCCACATTTCTAGTTTTATCCGAGACTAGAAAATAACTTTTGGCAGTGTGACTGTACTTTTTAGTACATTTACAAAGGTTTACTTTTATACTTTTTTTCAAGTAAAGCAGTTCCAGCAGAACTTTTACTTGAGCGGTGAACTTCAGTACTTTTGACATCTCTGCTTACTGCAGTTTGAAGTCTTAGCTTCTATTAATAAACTCTGTATTCTTGTGTTTTTATGTGACCTGCGCAGAGAAAACACAAGGAAACTAGTTTTTGTTTTTCTGTCACATTGTCACACTGTTGCAGATGTTCACGCGCTGTCACGGTTAAAAAATAAACAAATAAATATAAACTAGTTTGTGGTCTTACGGCGCCACCTGCAGTTCGAACAAGAGAAAACACAGAAAACACGACACAAGCTTTTATTTGATCATTTTTAAACTTCTGCAAAACTAAATGAAAACAACACCACAAAGAAAATACAGTAAAAAAATATATTTAAAAGCAATTATTAACAGTTTTATAAAATAGCCTACTTCACATTAACGGTTTTGATCTTGTTTAGTTTCACAAAAAGCGTCACTAAAGAAAGTAACTACATTCATTCTTACATGTATGTATTTACTTGATTATGTATTTAGTCTTTTAATAATTAATTTGTTTACTTATTTAGTTTTTGTTAACGTTACGGTTACGTGAAAAGACGTTGCTCCTCCGGGCTTCCGTAAACCGGAAGTGTGCGTCACCGCGCCGCACAAGGACGCGTTCTGCAGACAGATCCTGTTTACTCTCGGATTTAGGCTTTTACTGGACTGTTTCTTCCACTTTTATCAAACTAAACTAAACCAAACCTCACCGCAGTGTGTCTCTGTCTGCGCCGCTTCAAACTCAAAGGTGAGAAACCCGGGTTTGTTTTATTATTAAAGTTTGTCCAGGTTCAAACTATCTAAATAGTAGACAATATTATTAATAATCTTCTTTTACAGTTCAGTCCAGGTTAAACTGGAGTCATAGTTTTTGTTATGATCATTTTAAAAAGCTCCTGAAAACTTAAAGGTGATTTTATTTATGAATTCTGAACTTTAAGCTCTTTATGTGAATGTTTCAACCCAAACACACTGAACAGATCTGACACTGACACTAATGTAACGTAACGAACCTTCCTGACAGTGTGTGTAGCTCTAATAATACAACACTCATAGTATTTAGTTTTCAGGGTTTCTCAGAGATGGCAAATATTTTTACTGAAGTACTTGTAGTTTTTCTGAGTATCTGTACTTTGCTTGAGTATTAAATTATCTGGTGACTTTGTACTTTCTCCTCCTACATTTTAAAAACAGGTGAGTTACTCTATAAATCCAGAAACAGTTTTTATTTTCTTCTTAAAACTATGAACTTTATAATTTCTAACAACAATTCTATATTCATCCCATGATGAAAGTCAGAATAATTATTATTTTAAAAAGTTCACTGTGAAGTCCATCTCACAATCCAACGCTTGCAAAAAAAAAAAAAAATGTGCAAAAAGATGCATCTCTAGATCTCTTTGTGGCTTTTGTTTCTGGTTAAGTTTTACTTGATGGATCTAGAGTAGACGATTGATTTGAGGTGATTCTGTTTTGTTTTTCCATAAACTTGTTCTTATATTCAAAATAAGATCTCGTAAGACATAAACTCATCTCAGACAAATTTGATTCAAGCTCAAGTCTCTTGAAAATACTTACAAATACAGAACAGACCAAAGGTTTGGACACACCTTCTCATTCAAAGAGTTTTTTTGTTTTTAATTTTCATGACTATGAACATTGTAGATTCACACTGAAGCATCCAAACTATGAATAACACATGTGGAAGTATAATACAGCCAAAAGGTGTGAAACAACTGAAAATATGTCATAGTCTAGATTCTTTTGCTTTGATTCCTGCTTTGTATAATAATAATAATAACTTTATTTATAAAGCGCTTTTCCTACATAAAATGCAACACAAAGTGCTTTACAGTGCATTAAAAACAGTCCCCATTAAAATACATTTACAAACATTAAAAATACATAAAATACATTAAAGAAAAGTGCAACAATAATTTAAAATGATTTAGTTAAAAGCACAATTAAAAAGGGCAGTCTTCAGTCTAGACTTAAAAATTGTCACAGTGGAGACCTGTCTTACATCTCCAGGGAGATTGTTCCAGAGCTTGGCTGCATAAAACTGAAATGCTGATTCCATTCTTGACATTCTCTTGCTCAGGTTCAGGAGGTCGTCACCTGAAATACTCTTCCAACAGTCACTCTGCAGTTCAGCTCACTCCAAAACCATCTGGACTGGTTCAGGTCTGGTGACTGTGGAGGCCAGGTTTAGGGTTAGGGTCACTCTCTCCTTCTGGTCATTCATGGTGTTTATATCTTCAGTGTGAATTAGGGCTGCTCGATTATGATGAAAGTAATAATCCCTATTATTTAAATCATGATTGAAATCACGATTATTCAAAACGATTATTTGCTTAGAGAGACTGCAGAGCGTTAGTGCCTTTTATGAAACGGGTGAAGACATAAAATGAAACATGTGACAGGTCTCATAGAAATAAACTGTTGTAAATATATTATGCAACTGTAAAGAAATCACCTGTTTTAAAGAAAATAAATGAGCGCTTATTTATAAACAGATGTATAAGTTACGATCAATAATCACGATTATGCGATTACACAATTTTTGTGAACAATTACAGCAATAATCGTTATTGAAATTGAAATTGGATTAATTGCACAGCTCTAGTGTGAATCAATGTTCATAATCATGAAAATAAAGAAGACTCTTTGAATGAGAAAGTGTGTCCAAACTTCTGGTCTGTACTGTACATTTAGCAATTTTAATAGAATCTGGCTAAAACAACTAAAATTAAGAGGAATATTCTGAGTTCAAGTCGCTTTAATCAAGACAAGATAACAGCTTTTGGCAGTCTGGTAGTAACTTTTTACTTTTTTACTTCAGTATTTATTGTTTATTGTTTTATTAGGATCCTCATTAGCTGCCAATTTCATGGCCGCTAGTCTTCCTGGAGTCCTCTAAAAAAGCTTTGTTACATTAAAACAATACAGCACAATTTCATAATCTGTACAATACACAAAAGGCATGGATGCAGGAATAACACAGACAACATCTTTTTGGAATAACAGCTGTTCCAAGAAACTACGTCATATGGACATCTGCATCTGTAATTGGGTCATTCTCTGAAAGTGGGACTATAAAGTGTGACATCCAGGCTGAAAATTCAAACTGCAGCAATTGTTTTATTTTGAGGTTAATTTCCATCTTTGAGAAGTGTACTGACAGGATCTAGAATGGTCAAGAAAGATGCACAACTAGTTTTTCCAATATAGCCATTTCAATTTCAATTGTTCTCAATGCAGCATAATTCCGCATGTAACATGGACACCAACTGGACACCAACTGGACACCAACTGGACACCAACTGGACCACATTGTTTTAGCTGAGAGAGTTGCTATAAACTAAATAAAATGTTGATTTTTGAGCTATTCTCTCTGAATACACACATTAGTGGCGTTTATCCGCTGCAAGGTTCCTGAGCGTTGAAAAGTCTTCACTTGCTGATAAAACTGATCAGGTCCATGTGTAACTTTTATGGACACCAACAGTTACATACGGATACCCAGGAATTCTGCTTCATTTTCACAAAACTCAATACAAAAAGTAGAAAAACGAAATGCAAACATATTTTCCAACATTATTCTTCATTTTTTTGTGTTTCAATGCAGTATTTTATCGAGTTTACATGAGGACATTACATCATGTTTATTGATGGATAAAAATGTCACACTTTTCGTCCATTATTTAAGCAATTTTTTCGAAAAAAAAGTTCCATCTGATCTTGGGCTGCAATTTTTTAAAATCTTTTAGAGGCGCATTAGTAGTATATATTACATAAAAAAATAAAACAAAGTTATTATTATTTACTTAATGAAAACCTGTCAAATAACCAATGGGCAAAACGGTCCCACTTTCAGAGAATGACCCAATTGCGATGTCAGTATTTTCTTGAATGTAAGTTTAACTCTGATTGTGCGTGTTGAGCCTGGAAGCTGATTCCAACAGAATATAGCTCTATAGGACACAGTTGACTTTAACGAATTTGTTCTGGGCAAAGGAAGTTCTACTGCCCTTCTAGTCAGATGGCTGGGACAGTTTCCAACAAAAGTTAATTTTTCTGCAAAGAATGCTGGCTGTTTTAAGAAAAAAGCATTCCACATAAATAAGTAGATTTACACAGGTTTACTTTTGTACTTTTACTGAAGTAAAGAAGTTTCAGCAGGACTCTGACTTTCACCAGAGTCATTTTTTTACTCAAGTAACTATACTTTTACTTGAGTAGTGAGCTTCAGTACTTTTACCAGCTCTGGAGTTTCTTTAAAAGTCTAAAAGAGTCTTAAATAGAAATGTCTGAATTTATGACATGATATTTCTGTCGTGAAGAAGTCTTTGTTTTACTAAATAAACATACAAACCTGTGTCTTCTGTGAACACTAAATCTTATTTGACTTAAAGGAGTGTCGTCGCCTCCTCGTACAAAAGTGACTGTTCTGTGTTATTCTATATTATCCCAAAGTTTGATTTTAACATTCTATTTCTACTGAAGTCGACTTACGTTAGTTACACAGTGCAGCTTTAAGAAGTCTTACGTTTTCCGTTGTAGCTCTGACTTTTTATAATGAAGCTGTTTCTCACTGCTGCAGCTTTTTCTCTGGAATAAAACACAACTGGAGCGTCTCTGCTGTTCTTTGGTCGGTGGAACAGATGAAATGCTCTGTTTCTGTGTAAATTGTGGTTTTTGTTTGTTTGTGTGACTTCATTAGATTTTTCATAAATTAAGTAAAATACAAGTTCTGTCTTCAAAAGCGTCTGTAAAAGAAGCAGCAGTGTGAAGTATTACAGGTCACGACTCGAGACGCTTCAGCCAATCAGAGCCTCTGTCACTCCTGTGTCATGTGACCTGCTGCTGTTCTCCTCTCACATCAAGAGGAAAGGACCACTGTTTACTCACAAAACAAACAACATGGACCTGATCTGGACTGACAAAGCCTCACATGGATCTATTCAGAATGTTTAAACCTGCTGTAGGACGTGACACTGGAGGAGGACAGAGACAGTCTCTCTCTCCTTCTCTCTCTCAGTCATCTGTCCTAGAGCAAAACAAACACTGACACAAACAAACAGGAACGAGAAGAAGCGTGCTGGGGTGTATAGAGTGTCTTTGTCCCTCGATGCTTTGACATGCATTTGCCTGTTGGGACGTCCAAAAAACTTTGAAAATATTCTGCTTCAAAATACGCTTTTACGCTGTCCAGTAGGGATGTTCGTGGTTAACGATTAACCAGTTAACCGTGACTAATGCCTTGACCGAGTGAGACGTCTTTCACCGGTTAACTGACAAATATTCAATTGCTCCAGCAGATGGCGCCAACTGCCCCTGAACAGAGAAGGAAAAAAGATCGCTAAAACTACAAAGACACTGTTTATCTCAGAAGGACTGAGCAAACCTGCGACACTGCAGTGTTTATGGACAAATATTAATCATCCAGGATTAATTAACTTGGATTTTATGTTGGTGAAGAAAACAGACTGGGCTAGCTTGCCTGGGAAACTATCGATGTTTTTACTTGTTCAAGACAAGCTAAGGTAAGCAGCTAACGTTAGCATCAACTTTAAAACATGACTCCTTATTTGAGAGTAGTTTTATATAATACATAGTGCAAAAGTGCATTAAAACTGTTTATAGAGGCTTGTATTCAGTCGTGTTGTGCCCAGTTTAAAGGCCTGTGTCTGTCTCTCTGCTCTGCGTTCACACTCGTAGCTGCTGTGTCCAAATATAACTCTTTCAGTGAAAATAACAGCAATAATAAAGTACCGCATTAACGTGTTCGGTTAACCGATTATTGACCGCGAAGAGCTCCAACTAACTGTTAAAGAAATTTTTGAAAACGTACATCCCTACTGTCCAGTCTGAACAAAGCATTATTGTGTTTTGTGTCTGCTCAGATGCTGAAGTCTGTTTTATGTGTGTTTTGTGCTCAGATGCGCCCCCTACTGTCTGTTTTATTTGTGTGTTCTCTCTGTGTCTGCTCAGATGCGCCCCCTGCTGTCTGTTTCATGCGTGTTCTCTGTGTGTCTGCTCAGATGCGCCCCCTGCTGTCTGTTTCATGTGTGTTCTCTGTGTGTCTGCTCAGATGCGCCCCCTGCTGTCTGTTTCATGCGTGTTCTCTGTGTATTTGCTCAGATGCGCCCCCAGGTGGCTGTGGCCAAGCGTTTGATGAAGGCGTTGATCGTGGTGGAGCTGCTCGGAGCGTTTGGAGCCTACGGTTTGTTCCACCAGATGAACGACAGCCCAGGTCAGAGTCTTACTTTGAAACTTTGAAACTTTTAAACTCTGAGTGTGATGGATTATTCAGGCTCCAGCGTTGTTTGCATTAAACAGGAAATGCACCAGTGTGACCTGAGCTGTGACACTTATACAACATCCTTCTGCTCACACAGTCGTAGTTTTGAACAGTAAATGAAAGTCAATAAGTTTGCTTGACGAGCTTTCAGAGCCCTGGACAAAGGCGACATCTGGTGGTGAGCGCGCCAAATTGCAGCCCTAATAAAAATAAAGTTCTACCACTCATAAGCCCTGTTTCCACTGGCTCGGGTCAGTTCTCTGCTGTTTCCACATCGCAAAGCGGCCTGTTCCGTCCCGCTCGCTGGGTCCAAACAAGTGAGCTGGTTTTGGCCCTGTTTTCGCCCTGGACCCTGGAGCAGACCTTACAGCTGTTTCTCCTTTAGCCTGGACCCTGGAGAAGACCTTACAGCTATTCATCCTTTAGACTTGATGATTGGACAAGAGAAAACACAGACTCAGGCCAAAACCAGATGGAAAAGATCAGAAACATGAAATAATGTTCCTCACTAAACACAGACTTGATCCTGTGACAAACCGCCGCATTTCCAGTAATAAAAACTTTATTTGTTGATCCGATAGACTTAGCATCAGCTGTTTCCTGTTTGCCGAGGCAAAACACTGTAAAAAACTGTAAATCCTGTGCGTAATGTGTCCAACATAATCCAGCCTCAAAGCTTTGAATAAAACAGGTTTAAAATGCAGCTCAGAGTCACAGAGGCTTTGCAGAAAAGTAAAATAAATGTATAAAAAACTGACGGTAAACCAGAAGTAGTTTCTAGTTTCCACCAGTGTGATCCTCGAGTCACAGACACAGACTTGAGATTATTACACGTCCTTTTGTGAATCGCTCAGAAAAAGACAAAAATTAGGTACATTTTCTTTTATATTTATTTAAGAAATCCTGTGTAATGTGAGTGTGACGTATCAGACCCTCTGGAGCCTGGACCTGCAGTGGAAACACTCACCATCATTAACATAAGAGACCCAAACCACTCCAAAGTGAACCGGTCTGACCCAGGCTAAAGGAAACATGGCTATAAGCTCTTAGGCAGTTTTTTTAGCTTTAGATTAAGACTGGGACCACTAAAAGCTGAAGTTATAGCGACATTAGAAGCTTCATATGACTTAGCCTATGGCTTTCTGTCCTGACAAAATAGTTCCGGCTTTAGTATTTCTGTTCACAAACTCCTGCGTGAGGATGAAGCTGCTGAGGAGAGAGAGAGAGTGGAACCCTAGTTTGAGTTTTGGTGAGAATGAACTAGAAAATGACTCCATTAACAACTGTATTATTTGGTCAAACATACCCCAGATTGTAAGAAATTTTGTCATCTATAAATCCAAATCTGACTCTGCCTTCAACACCGTCAGATATCAGGCTTAAGCAGGATTAGATCTAACTTTATTCCTGATGTGGGAAACGCTTTACTTTCGTGTCTTTTTGTTAGTTTTAGCACAAAGATGCAGAAGTAAAGGTAGAAGAGCAGGTTTAAAAGAGAAGAACAAACATAATAATTGTCCGTCCGCGTTTACGTTTGTGCTGAAGTGAGTCTGTTTGTGTTTCAGATTTCAGGAGCAAAGTCAACCGGCACTTTCCGTCCGTTTTAGAAGGTAAATGTTCTTCTTAATCTTATTCATACATAGAGACACGCCTTTTGAAACCAACTGTAGTCTGTACGATTTGTATTTTCTTTTACAAATTGTCACTAAAGCCCAAGAATCACATTTAGGACATAAATAACCCTGTCCAAGAACTAAATCAGCTGTATTCTGTTAAACGTGTTAGGAAAAAACCTTTTAATCACCATCTCTTTGTAAATAAAGTCACAAAGCTGCAGGTAAAAGCAGTTGTGAAAGAGAGAAAACGGTCGAGTCGTTGTGTAAAATGTGTTTTTTATTTGGACAAATGAAATGTACAAAGACGTGAGAGAAGTGTGAGCTGTCGTCTGATTGGTCGGTTTGTGTTCTTACAGCGTATTATCTGTCCAATGAGTGGGCTGGAGTGAGCGGCATCAGAGAGAGAGACCGAGAGGCCTGGAGCCGAGAGCAGTGACCCGGACCTGGACCTGGACCAGGACCTGGATCTGGACTTACTCAGGTAATTATCGAGACGTTTATGAAGACAAAGTTAAATCCCAAAAGCTTTAATGCTGTCGTTATTTTTGTTGCACATTTCATGATACAAAGATCTTAAGTTATTGATCTGTGCTTTATACTGAGTCTTTTTATCCTAAGGTTCATTCATACAAGGTGAATGTTAGTTACAGACGAAGCCATGACTCTCAAACTCAAATGGAGCTGGGGACAAATCGGTCGAGGGCAGGATTTTAAAGTTTTTAGGCTGTACAACCTCCAATCAAACATGTATACTACAATATAATAACAGTATTTAGTTTATATTGCATTTTACAATCCTTTGTAATTGGAAAATAAGTAAATAAGTGTGTAACCAGGGTCACACTGTTCTCCCTGGAGAAGTTTTGGCCAAATTGCAGATAATTTGCAGTATTCTGGTGCATTTTAGAAGTTTGTCACATTTGAACAAAGTAAGTTTTTTTTTATTTCCATAGTTTTGTTTTACAGTCCAACAAAACTATGGAAATATAAAAATGTCTGTGTCTCCTCTTGTGCTCTTCACACACATCAATCTAAAAACATGTCCATTAATGCCTCCCCTGACCCTTCCCCAGGGCTCCCCTGCAAAAGAGATTCTTAATCTCAGTGGGACTTCCCTGGTTAAATAAAGGTCAATTAAATCAATTAAATTAAATTAATGTATCAGGTGTCGATTCGTCCCGGTGAGTTTCCCTGAATAAAGTCCTATTCGCACGGCCTATTATTTACCCAGGGACCTCATGTAAAATGTAATAATTCTGGACGCCGTCTGAGTTTCTTCTCCCGTGCGAATCGTTCATGTCTGTAAAGTTTCCATTGAATTTTACCTCCTTTTTAATAAATTAATAATGACTCTGAGGCTTATTTTACCTTCAGATCTGAACAAAATTATCATTACTATTCACCACGGTTCATTCTCAAATAGAATAGAATTCTACGAATACAACGCTAAAGATTAATCAAACTACGATTAAAAATCTGTGAACCGGAAGTACAACAACGGAAGGTGGAGAAGACGGATGTTTGAGGAAGAGTTTGGACAGAACGCTGCAAAGTTTGGATTTTATTATCGTAAATGGATTAAAAGAGAGTGTCTTCGGTTTGTTTCGTTGCTGCCGTAGCTCAGGTAAGTTCAGCTAATTCATGTTAAAACAAACCGAAAACACAAGAAACGCTCTGTTCATGAATGAAGTTAAAGGTTGTTGCCTTAAAGTGAGGCTAAACAGGCGTTCAGAGACTAACTCCGCCCACAACTGAACCTTAAACAGGCTCGCAAAAGTGGGAGATGCCTGGAGGCCTTTGAAGAGACGCCCAGTGGGTGTGAACAGACTTTGATTGACAGCACTAAATATGAACAGTGAGCCTGGTGAATGTGAGTTTTGTATTGGAGCGGTCCAGGTCTTGACGTGAGATTTACAGATGAGGAAGCTGTAGTCTGCAGCACTACAGCTTCTTTGACGTGCAAAGAAGCAAACTTGCACGTCAAGATCAATTTTATATTTACTTTACAAAACATATTATGTATTAAACCTTTGCTTTAGTCTACATAAGCACATGATCGTATCGTATGATGTGAGTATTTTCTACAAATGAAAATGAAAAACGACAATGATAAACTTGCCAGTGGCATGAGATTCGAACCAACGCATCGTTGTACAGACGGCTGCACCTCGCACCACTCACTCATCAAGCTGAGCTAACTGACTACTGATGCTAACACGCAGCGATCGATCCCTTTCAAACTCTTCGCAGCAGTGGTGTCAGAGGGAGGAGTTTAGACAAACCATCTGGGCGGCTCGTCTGCCGCGTCAATACACTGTGACGTCAGAGGGAACTAAAAATGCAGTGACAGCGTTTGTCCATCGTGGCAGTACAGCCGCTGTTTTTGCACACATAACTCCAAAATGAACGAGTTTGCACAAAAATGTCTAAAAAAGGCCTGGAAACAGTAGATAATTCAATTTTGACCCCATATACACAGTCTGACAGTGAAAAAAAGTGGATTCAGAGTTAAGTTTCTCTTTAAATCATCTGTCGCCGTTTCCGGAAAGTCTGTAAAAACAAGAAAATAACAGACATCTCATATGTCTGTAAAAAACTCAGAGGTCGTGGGGTCATTTAAAGTTTACAGACGTCCCGAGGTAAATATTATGCCGTGCGAATAGTACTTAATAAAGTAATATTTGTGTAAAAGTCCTGGGCCCAAATACAGCCTCAGATCAGCAGCACTTTCTCCTCTAAATTCAGCGTCAAAATCTGAAAAACAAACCTTCTGATGTTATACAAGTCTAAAACAAATGCTCAGAGTTTTATTAAAAGTGCGGAGGCTCATCAAAACTAAAACAAATGTAAAACTCTGAATGATTCACGTCATTATCACGTGTTAGAAGACTTTTATATTTGTCCAAAAGCTGTTTGAACATTAGTCTGCTGCAGGATTCTCATCACAAACTCCACATCATATTTCCAGTCTGTTTAGTCCGACTTAAACCCTCTCTCTTCTCTTCTCTTCTCTCGACAGTGTCCGTGTGCCGACCTCACTTCCTCCTCTTGACTCCGCCTCCGCTGTTTCTGAACTTCCTGTTTCCAGTCTGGAGCTTCCTCTTCCTGCCGAACGCGCTCTTCTTCCTCCTCAGGGTCTTGGCGTCGCGGTCGTGGATCCAGTCGTCTCGCTGCGTCTCCCACTTCAGCTGCTTCGCTCCTGGAAAGAAAAACACACAAAAGCACGATCGGTTCCACGCTGTGATGTCATCCAGTGGTGACTTTAACCAAACGCAACATTCAGGAGAAACTGGGATTTTCTGTGGTGTTTGTGGGTTTTATTTGTAATGTTTGTGTAAATATTTTAAATTAAAGGTGTGGAAATAAAAGGCGCCGGTGTTTGTTTGTTTGTGTTTGTTTGTTTGTTTGTTTGTTTACCTGCTTTGTCGGAGTTCCTCATGGCGTTCAGTCCGGTGTGGTCCAGTTTAGAGCCCGAGTTTTCGTCCAACAGAGAACCAAACTGAAAGAAGAAGAAGAGAGAGAATGTGTAAAGCAGGACGAAAAGAGAGGAGAGAGAGAGAGAAGAAAGAGAGAGGAGAGAAAGAGGAGAGAGAGAAAGAAGAAAGAGGGGGAGAAAGAAGAGAAAGAGGAGAGAGAGAAAGAAGAAAGGAAGGAGGAGAGAGAGGGGAGAGAAAGGAGAGAGAAAGAGGGAGAGAGGAAGAGAGAGAGAAAAAGAAGAAAGAGGGAGAGAGAGAAAGAAGAAAGAGGGAGAGAGAGTACAGCAGAGAATAAGAGATGAGAGGGAGAGGGAAAGACGAAAGAGGACAGAAAGAGGAGAGAGAGAGAAAGAAGAAAGGAGGGAGAGAGGAGAGAAAGAGGAGACAGAGAAAGAAGAGAGAGGAGAGAAAGAAGAGAGAGAAAGGAGAGAGAGAAAGAAGAGAGAGAGGAGAGAGAAGAGGGAGAGAGAAAGAGGAGAGAGTACAGCAGAGGAGAAGAGATGAGAGGGAAAGGGAAAGAAGAAAGGAGAGAGAGAAACAGAGGAGAGAAAGAGGAGAGAGAGACAAAGAGGAGAGGGAGAAAGAAAGAGAGAAAGAGGAGAGAGAGAAAGAAGAAAGGAGGGAGAGAGGAGAGAGAAAGAGAAAAAGAAGAGGGAGGAAAGGAGAGAGAGTACAGCAGAGGAGAAGAGATGAGAGGGAGAGGGAAAGAAGAAAGAGAGGAGAGAGAGAGAAAGAGGGGAGAGAGTGAAAGAGGAGAGAGGGGGAGGAAAGAAAGAGAGATTTCATCCAATAAAGAACCAAACAGAGAGAGAATATGAGAGACTAATGTAATGTAATGCAAAGCAAAGAGAAAGAGAGGAGAGAGAGCCAAACTCAAAGAGAGAAGAAGAGAAAGAGTGTGAGAGTAAAGCAGAATTAAAGAGAGAGGAGGAGAGGTAAAATGTGTGAGACGGGAATAAAGGAGAGAGAGAGAGAGAGAGAGTTTTCACCCAACAGAGAAAAAAATGAGAAAGAGAGAGAAAATACAAGACTAAAACAAAGAGAAAGAAAGAAAAAGTGACTAAAGCAGAGAGAGAGAAACCAAGACAATGTGTGAAAAAAATTACAGCAGGAGAGAGAAAGGATTGAAGAGAGAGAGAAAGAGGAGAGAAAAAGAGAAAGGAGAGAGAAAGAAGAAAGAGGGAGAGAAAGAGGAGAGAGAGGAAGAGAGAGAGAGAGAAAGAGGAGCGAAAAAAGAAAGAGGGAGAGAAAGAAGAGAGAGGAAGAGAGAGAGAGGGGAGAGGGAGAGAGGAGAGAGAGAAAACAGGAGAGAGAGAGAAAGAGGAGAGAGGGGAGAGGGAGAAAGGAGAGAGAGAAAGAGAGGAGAGAGAAAGAGGAGAGAGAGAAAGAGGAGAGAGCGAGAGAGAGGAGAGAGAGGAAGAGAAAGAGAGAGAAAGAAAGAGGAGAGAGAGAAAGAGGAGAGAGAGAGGAGAGAGAGAAAGAGGAGAGAGAAAAAGAGAAAGAGGGAGAGAAAGAGAAGAGAGAGGAAGAGAGAGAGAGGGGAGAGGGAGAAAGGAGAGAGAGAAAAACAGGAGAGAGAGAGAAAGAGGAGAGAGAAAGAGAGGAGAGAGAAAGAGGAGAGAGAGAAAGAGGAGAGAGAGAGAAAGAGGAGGGAGAGAAAGAGGAGAGAGCGAGAGAGAGGGAAAGAAAGAGAAAGAGAGAGAGAAAGAAAGAGGAGAGAGAGAAAGAGGAGGGAGAGAGAAAGAGGAGAGAGAGAAAGAGGAGAGAGAAAGAAAGGGAGAGAGAGACAGAGGGAGAAGAGGAGAGGATAGAAAGAAAAGCTTGGGGAGAAAAAATAGAAAATGGAAGGATGAAGGAAAAGACTTAATCACAGATTTCTTAAAGATGATTATGAGACTCTGGAAACTGGAAAAGTCACTGTATTTCTGCTCATTTTGGTTCATAAAAGACTCACCTCTTCTGCCGACGCAAACATGGCCGTCTCACTCTTCCCTTTCTTCTTCTTCTTCGCTCCTTTTGAACCTGAAACTGTATTTATCATTTTAAAAAAGCTCCGGAGCAGATTCTAAACTCTGAATGTGTTTTATTTTTACCTGAAGCAGCAGAAGAGTCGGCGTGTTTGCGTTTGTTTGTCTTTCTCTGCGGCTGAAGCTCCATCTCCTCGTCTGAGTCTGGACCAAAGAAACATCACGTTGGTTTAAAGTTTGAGATGAAAAACATTTGTCTGGACGTGAGTAAAAGTAAAAACTCACCTTCAAAGTCGTCGTCTTCCTCCAGCTCTGGAACTGAAGTCACACAAGTCACAGTCAGACAGAGATTAACAGTGTTAATCTTGTTCTAACTGCTTCTCTCATTAGTTTTATTCAGACGGATTCCTGTATGTTTGAGTAATCTTGAGTAAAGCCCCGTCCCTCCATTAAACGCACATCTACATAAAAACTGTGTCAGTCGTTTGTGTCATTTGTGTCATATAAAATTTTGTTTGTGCTGTTCTGGTTTTAAAATAATGAGCAGTTTTATGTTCGGCTGATGACGTCACTCAGCCCCCAAAATGTTAAATATCGCTCAAACACAGCAAAAAAAAAGAATCATTTGTTTTTCTATTGAGCGGTGTTGTGCTGGGCATATTTGTGTTTTTAATGTTAGTTTAGTTTAGTCTTTATTTGTCAGGGACCATGTGTGACCGACGTGGTCAGTACCGTCCTGAGCGGGAGTCGAACCCGGGTCTCCCACACCGCGGGCGACCGACAAACACGTTGAGCTAAAGGGAACGCTCCCGTTAGCCCCAATCTGCCGGTCCTGCTTTTATACCTGAAGGGGGTGAGTTTATCCCATACCACCACACACTTCACCGACCTGGTCCCTCGTGTGGGTCTACACCGGTTACACATGCACAAAATACATTAATCTGAATAAAAGAAGAGATGAACTGCACCAGATTTAGCTCCTGCTACTTTCCATCTGCAGTCCCTGGGCAGGTGAGCACACAAACAAACATTTACAATCTACGTACATTTGTTCATAAATACATAAGCAGTGAAATAGACGATTTCATTAAAAGTAGAATACATTGTGTTGAGTACAATACTCAACACAAATGATTTCTAAAAATAGTTGTTCATTTTACAGTTAAAAGCTGAATTTCATTTGGTTTAATTCAATTTACTAATGTTGACACGTGTGAAATTATGTAAATCTACAGACTGTTCAGAGTCTGAAGCTGATTCACTGTTTGATGTTTGAAATGAAAAAGCCGTCTGTGCAAAAGCACATAATCTTTTGAAATGGCACAGTTCGGTTTGAAGTGGACCGAGTCGTTTGTTCTGAACAGAGTTTGATACATTTTTTCAAGGGCGGTGGACCAGTGTATCACATCTGAAAAGAATTCTTAGATTTGAATAAACAATAAATTGTCAAAACTGAGCATTTTTTATTTACTAAGGATATTGCAGTGATGGTAATGCAGTGGTGCCTTTTAGGGATGCACCAATCGATACTGGATCGATATCGGTGCCGATCCAGCATTTTGCTGGATCGGGTATCGCCTCCATGATATCGATTCAGCTGATAGCATTGTTGTGCCTTTATTGGACATAATGAGACAAATTATTGGCTGTGTGATTCAGAACATGTCATAATGTTTGACATTTTTTCAGACTAAGTTGTTAAGTTGGACTTACACTAGAATAATATTACATAACACACATAACCAAATGTCTTATGCTTTGATAAGAAAAACAAGTGTTTCAGTCCTTACACTGGTATCGATTGATATCGGGTATCGGCAAATACGGCAAATACAAAAAAAGCTGGATCGGTGCATCCCTAGGCTTTTAGTGCGATTATAGTAAAGATAAGAGAGGTTGACGGATTGAGAGACCAGCAAGAAGAAGTAAATATGGAATATCACTTCGGGACAATAAGTGAACAGAAGACTGTAGACTGTGCCTAAAAAATGTATATAAAAAAAACACATGTTTGGAGGCAATATGCTCTTTATTGACCCCAAACAAGAGGATGAGCATCAACCCAGGTGAACTAACAGTCTTCATACAGCTTTCGAAATACTATCTGTTGCAATTTATGAAAGGGAGACGGTCATACTAAGTACCTCCGCAAATGTTTATTTCTGACTTCGCCACATTTTGTTTTCGCAACATACCCTTTCCTAACGCACATCTGGACATGTTCCCTATCATCTTATACTTGCTAATTACAACACGGTATACCTATATATTCAGACGTCTTGGACTCTGCATTAGTTAATTCTAATTTAAAAAGACAAAAAATCTAATCAATGTCATTAATAAACATCCTCGACCCGATGAGATCACTATCTTCTTACACTACACCTGACTCCTCTGTTTCAGATCTCCCCTCCACGATCCAAGCTCATTTAAAATGAAGTCTAGATCGGTCCCATCAATACAAACACAAACTGCATATCTCTGCACAAGCAGAACGCATGAAACGTCCGCTCCTCTCGGAAGATGCAGGGCAATCGCAAATGGTGACTCAGAACGGCATGCTCGACAGAACCTTCTCTCTACGCAAATGTCAAAACCAAGCATCGGTCAATGCAAAACAAAAGGCAAAGGTCTGTCCTGACGCGGTCTGAGCCTGCAGCATGCAGACGGTGCCGAACAAATCGATGTGTTTCAATTCTACCTTTGCAACGCACTAACCAAGCATAAGTTCGCGCTGCCCTTGCTGCGAAGGCTTAAAGCCCCAGCTAAAATTATTCTTGCCTCCCTTCTTGATATTTTTCCGTAATATCGCATAAATATGCAACTCCACTATTAACACGTTCACAAACATACTACTCAATACTCCTGAGTCTGAGTTAATTATATATACTTTTTTAAGCTTCAGAGGGGCTGGTGACCTTATTTTGACTGTAAAAACTCGTTAATATCTCAAGCTAACAGCACCACAAAACAACTTTGCAACACAAGATTGACACTGTTTGTTTGATTTTTAAGCTCACCTGAAGTTCTAAGCGTGGACCTCTTCCATTTCTGACCTTGTAATCATTTTGTGTTACAATGAACAAACAAATGACTGATGCCTACAAATATCTTTTTCATCTACGTGAATAGCCAGTCATCCTGTTTCCACGACCTCGACTTCAACTAGACAATATCCCATTTTAGGAGGCTCTGCCTCTACTCGTTTCGATTATCTGTCAGCTGGAAGCATCTTTGTCTCACTGTGTACATACGGCGCGTTCCTGAGCCAGAACGCCCACGCTTTTCACTGTTTCCACTTCCTACGTCTTTTTGTAAATATATTATCGCTAACCCTTAAGTGGTTCTTGTGATACAGCATTACTTTATAAATTGACTTCAATCTATACTTGAAGCTCAGGATTTCTGCAACACCTTCCTAGAGTGATAAAAGAATTTAAGCACCCTTGATATCACTAATTCTAAGACGCACACGCACATTTCCAAACATTAATTTGTGAAAAGAATCTCTTTGGAATTCAATCAGTTGCCAATCACTCAATTCAGCTCACAAACACTTTCTGAGCCTTCTTTCATCTCTCTCCATCGCTGGGTCCAAAAACCCCGCCCTCTCCTCAAAGGCTCCGCCCTCTCCTAAGCTCCTCCCTGAAGTCATCCTCGTCCAGACTCAGCTCCACCTCCTCGTCGCCAGGTCCTGGTCCGAATCCAGGTCCGACCCTCAGATCCAAGTCCGCCTTGGACTTTTACTCAGACTCCTGGAACAGACGAGATTTAAACATTTACACAAACGTCACACCAGGTTTAGATTAGTCCGGTTTTAGTCCTGCTTTAGCCTGTTAGTCCGTGCTTAGCCTAGTCCTGTTTAGTCTGTTTTAGCCCTGTTTAGTCCTGCGTTTGCTTTTAGTCTGTTTTAGTCTGGCTTTAGTCCTGTTCTGTTTAGTCCTGTTTAGTCCTGCTTTAGTCCTGTTTAGTCTGTTTTAGTCCTAGGTTAGTCTGCTTTAGTCGCTGTTTTAGTCCTCTTAGTCCTGCTTTTAGTCCTGTTTAGTCCTGCTTTAGTCCTGTTAGCTGCTTTAGTCCTGCTTTAGTCCTGTTTAGTCTTTAGTCCTGTTTAGTCCTTTAGTCCTGCTTAGTCTGCTTTAGTCTGCTTTAGTCCCTGTTTAGTCTTTTATCTGTTAGTCCTGTTTTAGTCCTGCTTTAGTCCTGCTTTAGTCCTGCTTTAGTCCTGCTGTTTTAGTCCCTGCTTTAGTCCTGTTGCCTTTAGTCCTGTTTTCCTGTTTAGTCCTGCTTTAGTCCTGTTTAGTCCTGGTCTTTAGTCCTGCTTGTCCGTTTAGTCCTGCTTTAGTCCTGTTTAGTCCTGCTTTAGTCCTGCTTTAGTCCTGTTTAGTCCTGTTTAGTCCTGCTTTAGTCCTGTTTAGTCCTGCTTTAGTCTGTTTTAGTCCTGCTTTAGTCCTGTTTATGTTGTCCTGTTTAGTCCCGTTTTAGTCCTGTTTTAGTCCTGGCTTTAGGCTTTCCCTGTCTTTAGTCCTGGCTTTTAGTCCCTGCTTAGTCCTGCTTAGTCCTGCTTTAGTCTGCTGAGTCGTTTAGTCCTGTTTAGTCCTGCTTAGTCCTGCTGTCCTGTTTAGTCCTTTAGTCCTGCTTTAGGTCCCTGTTTAGTCCCGTTTAGTCTGTTTCGTTCTGTTTAGTCGCCTTTAGTCTGTTTTAGCTGCTTTAGTCCTGCTTAGTCCTGTTTAGTCCTGTTTTAGTCCTGTTTTAGTCCTGTTGGTCCTGTTAGTCCTGCTTTTAGTCCTGTTGTTAGTCCTGCTTTAGTCCTGCTTTAGGGGGGGGGGGGGTCCTGCTTTAGTCCTGCTTTAGTCCTGTTTAGCCCTGTTAGTCCTGCTTTAGTCCTTTTAGTCCTTTAGTTCCTGCTTTAGTCCTGCTTTAGTCCTGTCCTGCTTTAGTTCTTGCTTTAGTCCCGTTAGTCCTGTTTTAGTCCTGCTTAGTCCTGCTTTAGTCCTGCTTTAAGTCCTGCTTTTAAGTCCTGCTTTAGTCCTGCGTTAGTCCTGTTTAGTCCTGCTTGAGTCCTGTTAGTCCGTTTAGCCTGTTTAAGTCCTGCTTAGTATCCTGCTTTAGTCCTGTTTAGTCCTGCTTGTCCTGCTTAGTCCTGCTTTATCCCGTTAGTCCTGCTTTAGTCCTGCTTTGTAGTCCTGTTTTAGTCCTGCTTTGGTCCGTTTTAGTCCTGTTTTCCTGTTTAGTCTTTTTGTCCTGTTTTAGTCCTGGTTTTAGTCCTGCTTTAGTCCAGTTTAGACCTGCTTAGTCCTGCTTTGGTCCCTGTTTTAGTCCTGCTTAGTCCTGTGTTTAGTCCTGTTTAGTCTTTTAGTCCTTTAGTCCCTGCTTGAGTCCTGTTTTAGTGCTTTAGTCCTTTTTATCCTGTTTATTCTGTTTAAGTCTGTTTGCCCTGCTTTAGTCCTGTTTAGTCTGCTTTAGCCTGTTTTAGTCCTGTTTTAGTCTGTTTTAGTCCCTGCTTAGTCCTTTTTAGTCCTGCTTTCTGCTTAGTCCTGTTTTAGTCCTGTTTTAGTCCTGGTTTGTGCTAGTCCTGGTTTAGTCCTGTTGCTTTAGTCCCTGGTCTTTAGTCCTGCTTTAGTCCTGTTTTAGTCCTGCTTTATCGTTTTAGTCCTGTTTTAGTTCTGTTAGTCCTTTTAGTCCCCTGCTTTAGTCCTGTTTGTCCTGCTTAGCCTGCTGAGTCCCTGCTTAGTCCCTGTTTAGTCCTGTTTGGTCCCCGGTTAGTCCTGCTTTAGTCCCTGGTCTACCCCTGGTTTAGTCCGCTTAGTCCTGTTAGTCCTGTTTTAGTCCTGCTTTAGTCCTGCGTTTTAGTCCTGTTTTTAGTCCTGCTTTTAGTCCTGTTTTAGTCTGCTTGTAGTCCTGCTTTAGTAGTCCTGCCTTTAGTCCTGCTTCAGTCCCTGTTTTTGGTCCAGTTTTGGTCTGGTTTAGTCCTGTCTTTAGGTCTTGTTTTAGTCCTGTTTTTGGTCCTGGTTCAGTCCGGTTTTAATCACACAAACATCACACGAGGTTTAGATTTATTCCTGCTTTAGTCTGGTTTTAGTCCTTTAGAGGTTTAGATGAGACACTGACCCGGCGAAGTCCAGGTCCTGGTCTTTGAGCTGAGCGTAGAATGAGTCTCCTTCACACGAGTCTGAGGAAAACAAACAAAGGTTTAACACAGTTTAAATCTGCATGAAGTCACTTTTCTGCTCGTCACTGCTTCACCTGTAACCTTCTGCAAAATGTGCTCAAACAGGACAAGTTCCAGGTCAGATCAGTGGAGAGGCTTTTACAGAACACTGTACAAAGATGTAACGGGAAGGAACGTGTAGATAAGGTCTCGTGTTATGAAATGAAAGTTTGTATTCTTGTCTGGAGAGAATGTAAACTCAAACTGAGCGACCCCAGTGTGTGACACTCGTAGGGCTGAAACTAACAATTAGTTTGGTAATCCAATAGTTGGGCGATTATTCTTTGGATTAATCAATTAGTTGTTTAGAACACAGAAGTCACTTGAATACAACATTTTTGCCAAATTTGAGTTGAGGTAATATCGCTTGAGGACGTTCTTGTTCTTGTTAAAAGCATCAAAAATCTAACACTAATCAACACCAAAACTGGCGTCAAAATTAGATTCTCATTTCAAGAATCAATACTTGAATACTTGACACAATTTGAGGTTTTATTTGTTAGTTTTCGAATAATCCTGAGCTGTATCAAAACTAGTTCAAAACCAAACGTTTAATAAATAAAGTATTTTGTGTCTGTTGCATAGACATCTGACATAAAAAGAGCATTTTTAATTATTATTGTGGTGTCATAATTAGTATCAAGAATCTCAGTTTGAAGTTCAGAATCATAAGCTCGTTTTTACATGAAAAACCTTAAATTTACACGACCCATCATGTAATTTCTGTCCAGGCTGATGTTTTTCCACAGAAACCTACATAAAGACCTGTGAACAATTATTCCATTACTAAATTAGTTCACAGCTGTTTCAATAATCGATAAGTTGCGATTAATCAATTAACTTGTTGCAGCCCGAGACGTCTGTGTGTGTGTGACCTCTGACCCAGAATCTTCTCGAACTCGTCGTCGTCCACGTCCTCGATGCTCTCGGTGTCTGTGTCCGCTCGAGGTCGGCGACTCTGCTGCTGTTGCTGCTCGCGACGTTTACGGAAGAAACTGAAAGAGAACATGAGAACAAGATTTAAACTAAAAACTACAGAAGGACAGAAGGAGAGTCAAAGGAAGACCTGGACAAACTGCGACCCAGGGGCCAGATGCAGTCCTTGACCAATAATCTGCTTTGACATGCTTGATTAAATGTTTCATTGAATGTGTATTGTTTTATTTTGATTTCCTATTATTCATATTTGCTAAAATTAATAATCTTGGGAAGTCCTCAGAGACAACTGTTGTTGTGATTTTGGGCTATACAAAAATAAACTGATTTGATTTGACGAGTAGTATTTCATATTAAACTTACAGTATTAGAATAAAGATAAAGCTTTGAATCTTTGGAAATGTACAAGAAAAATCATATAATGAAAGCATTTTTTAATGAACACAAAAAAAGCATTTAAAAAAAAAAGACAAAAAGATGTAATTTTTCAGGATTAAATTGATGTTTTACAAGATTAAAATTGTACATGCATTGATGTTGTGTAAGACATTGTTATAAAGAACGTGTGTTTGTAGTAGGGCTGCACGATATTGAAAATTTTTGCGATATGCAATATGGGCTCTGAGATTGCAATATTCGATATTTTTGCGATATTTATTTTTCAATTAAGAATTTCTCTGTACATTTATTTAATGTCGTTATTACACTATTAAAACAATGTGCGTATAAACCGCACATGTTCCATGGCTTAGTAATTGCTTAATCATTTTATTAACTTATTTTTACTGAGGCGCGGTCATGTTTTAGGACGGTTTTTTACACGGCTTAGTTGCTGGTTGCTTTAAAAATCTGGCAACCGCAGTCGGTACCCCTACACACGTTATGCCTGACAGGTCACAGCTTTATCACAACTAGTTTTTGTGCCTTTTTAATTTTGTTTTAAACAAATCACAAGAGTTGTTCTTAAGAGGAGAAGATGAGAACAGAGTCAAACCACTCGGCGCTAAAAACGGATGAATAATGCATAAAATTTAATAAATTATTGCACATCCTTGCGATATCGATATTTTTTCGATATATTGTGCAGCCCTAGTTTGTAGTGATCATAATTACTTTTTTCCCTCATAAAATTACAATTTGAATCTAGTAAAACTTCTAAAAAATCATACTTTTTATAACTTCAACTTTATTCTCTGAAAAATATGACTTTTTTTCTTTAACCCGTTGGAAAGTTTTCCTCCACTTTTTGGCGTTTTTCATTTTTAAATTGTCCGCTAATGCTACAGTTTTGGATATATTTCAGTGATTACTTGTTACAAACCTTATTTTGAATCATATATTTTTTTTTTTATTCACTCAGTTTCTCTGAGCCCAGAGTCTTGTCTTTTACAAATGTGCTGTCCTTATGTTCTGTTAGAGACTTTTACTCTACTTTTTTTAACAGCTGTAAAATTATAGTAGAATATTTATTTTTTCTAACTTTTGTTGCTTAAATTTGTTAATCCACTTCTGTTCTGACTAAAAATACCACGTTTGAAAAAAATATATATCTCCAGGTTTAATTATTTTTACAGACTAACAAGAGATTAGGGACACAAGGGTTAAATTATGTCCTTTTTCTGATAAAATTACACATTTTAAAGAGTCAATAGCCATGTTTACATGACCAAATGTCTTTAATCTGATCATGAATTGGATTAAAATTTTTACTGTGCACATGGACCCTCCAAAAATAATCCGATTGCGACATGCGTTTACATCGGTCACTCGTTTGATCGGAATAAATTATTTTGACATGCGCAAATGTATCGCGGAGTGTATTCAGACCTGAAAAGTGCAAAAGTCCGCTTGTTTGATCCGAATCCGATCCGTACTTAATTTTTTTCAGTTGGTTCGCTTCGTATTCTCACTGCGCTTCTGTCAAGTGGACTTTAAAACGTAAACAGACGCACATATGTGAGAACCAGCGCTCTCACTGGACAGATCTGACATGGGGCGGGGCCAGTCAGAAGAAGCGTTTGTGGATAAAAGTTAAGCTTTATAGTAAAGTAGCAGCGCGTTATTCGTTCATTATCATAACGGCCTTATAATAACTGCCATAGATTTGGTCTGTGTCAATGTGGAAAAGCGAAAATGAAGCAGGACGAGACACGAGTCCAAACCTAGACTCCAGCCCAGCGGACTTCAGCGGATTTCAACCCCGAGGTGAGGCGGCAGGAGCCTGGGTTTGTGTGCGGCAGAACACGGACCTGGCGCTCGCGGGGAGGATGCATTTCGTGAGGATTTGGTGCAAATGCAGCGGACTACTCGCTGTACCAGCGGGGCCGGGCGCAGCAGTGCTCACGATGGAATAGTAGCCTGTATGTGCTTTCTTATTTGTCTGGACATATGGATTTAAATGGACTAAGCGAGTCAGGACCCGGAGGCGCTTTGATAGTCTGGTTTGGGAGGATCCCCATCTCTACTGCATCACAGTAAGAAGTGTTACTGTTTTGCTGTTATTGTGCAAACACACAGGGTTATGAATGAAATAATGAAAGTGCTTTATTAGATACAAACCCGAGAAAATATCTTTATGTTTTCAGACAAATGTAGACAACAGAATAAACAGCGTAGGTGGTAAATATGCTTAGAATACACATCTTCAGTAGTGTAATAATCTGGCAGATGCAACATTCACAAAGACCACAGTTATGAGTGGCTGTCACGGGCTGTAGGACAGTCCTTCTCTCGTCTGTGCGTTGTGACGGTGGCTCGTCAAGTCCAAAAAAGCGCATGTTTTTCGTGTTTGTTTCGGATCGAGGCCGTTTGTATTCAGATCATAAGTGATCCGCACCAGAATTCGTTTGCAATCGGCCCGAGACCGACCTGAAGAGGTGGTCTCGGTCCGTTTCTTTGATTCGGATCAGAGTTCGCTTGTCTTTATTCAGACCTGAAAGAAAGTCCGGACTTTAGGGGGAAACGAATTCTGGACCGTTTAAATCGGACCAAATGTTGTAGGTCTGAATACGCCCTAACATACTGGAAACAGTAGAAGAAGCAACAACCTCGTTGTAAATAAACATGGCTGCATACATTGCTGCTCGCTTGTAACTTTTATTTCGTCCTAGAATTTGCTTTCTGTTTGTGTTTTTCAAGTCTACTTTTGTCATGAAGCCGCACTTTGTCCTTCAGAACATTCTTTTTCTTTTACTGACCTCGATGTTAACGCTACAAACCCAACAGTATATGCTTCTGTACATGATGTTAAACCGGGAGCAACAACCGGAGGATAACTTAATTCCACGTGCATGAAGTCCCCCCTCCTCCTCAAAAGACACGGAGCCTCTGGATGAAGGTGAGGAGTAAAGACTGGTGGGAAAGGATAGTGTTGTTGGAGTTCTCAGATCAAGAGTGGAAGCAAAACTTTCGCATGACACGGACCAGTTTTGCTTTGCGCCCGCCATGTTTAGAAAATCTTCTGTGTTGTGTGACGTAACTGACGTAAGTGACATGCGCAGAGAAGATTCCTTCTATCGAAACATCATCATAAAATTATAAGATTAATCTTGAAATGTAATAAGTTTATTATCGTATAACCTTTTATATGTTTGAATGTTGGAAGTCTGCTTGTCTGGGTCTGAATGTAGACAAAGTAATTGTCCGCTCGTGTTTTAAAGACAGAAGGTTTGAGTCTCACCGATGGAAGAAGACTTGGTCCACGGGGATCTGACTCTCGTCTTTGGACACAAACTCTTCACTGTTCACTGGAAACAACACGGTTACAACTTTATTTATTATTTTATCACATGAAGCAGGACTAAAGTGTTAGTTTAAAACACAAATATTTCAGTTTATAATCAGAGAGTTTGTGAAAAGTCTCAAACCTGGTACAGACGAGGCAGTTTTGGTTTTCTTCGGCTGCAGCAGAACTGAGTCTGTGTTTTCTGAAATGAAGAAAACTTTTTTTAGAAAAAATAAAATAGAAAATAAGAGTTAAATTAAAAGTGTAAAAGTGTAAAGGCTCACGTTTTCCTTTGAGCTGTTTGGGATTCCTGAAAACGAATCTGTCCAGAAACCGGATCAGAGTGAAATCCTGCAGCGGATCTCCAGAGTACGAGATACTGTCGCCCTGGAAACAGAACAGGGTTTAGACCTGTTTTAGTCCAGGTTTAGACCAGGGTTTAGACCAGGGTTTAGACCAGGGTTTAGACCGGGTTTAGACCGGGTTTAGACCAGGTTTAGACCAGGTTTAGTCATATTTTCGTCTTGTTTTTGTCCCGATTTAGTCCTGTTTTAGTCCAGGTTCAGGTCTTGTTTTAGTCCAGGTTCAGGTCTTGGTTTTACCTTCAGGATGGTTTGGGCGAACAGTGAGACTGAAGGGTGGAAGTGCTTCGAGAGCTGTGACACAAACAGAGTCGGTAAAAACTGTTTAAACTGCTGCAGGTGTTTACGTTTGTTTATATTTGTTTACTGATGTTGTTGTTTACAGGTGTTGTTGTTGTTTACCTGGTGCAGTTCCCAGAGCGAGCAGTGGTCGGCGCCACAGAACAGAGGATTCCTGTGCAGAGGGTCGTACGTCTGAGAGCTTTTACCTCCTGAAACATTCAGAATTTGCTTTTTTAGGACGACTGTACTTTGACATGAAATATCCAACAGGTCATTTCACACATTCACTTTAGTATTACAAAATATCTATACAATTATGGTTCTGTGAGAGCTAGTGTTCCGCTGGTCAGGACCAAGCCCCCTTGAAGTTTAAAATCAATTCTGAAATAACCCACAAGCCAGTGCAACAACACAACAACTTTTTGGTTCCAGTTAAAAGTCAAAGCTGTGTGACTAACTGTAAGCGTGAAAGTGTGTTTGTGAGAAAAGTCAGTATAAAGAGCGTTAAAGAAAGAAAAGCATGAACGACTTGTTCAAAATGCTTAAAAGATAAAATATCTTAACTTTGGATAAAAGACAAAGATGATAAAAACCCGACTTAACGACTGTGCTGATCTGCTCGTTGAGTTGTCCACGGTGACGGCGAGGCTGGTGGCGAAGGGATTAGAGCCGGAGTTCTTCAGTCGTTTAGTCGATTAATCGGTCGATGGAGTCTTGGTAGACCAAATTATTTAATAATCCACTAATTTGTTTATTTAGATTATAAGGATTTGTATTCAGCAACAACAGAATCTTTGGTCTGATTCGCCTTTTTTACATAAACACACTGTTTCCTCTTCATTTTCTGTTTAAACTTTAGTTTAAACCTTATTTTCATACTATAGAATAAACTTGATTCTCGATCCCACAATGAGAATTGGAATGTCCTTTCAATAAAGTCAGATTTATATTCAATGGACTGACATTTTTAACACAAAATCCAAGTTTATGATCAAACATTTTAGTTTTAAACCAGTTTAGATGAAACTCAAGAGTTTAAAACTTTTCTAAAAATTTGGAAAAGTCTTTCCAGAAAATATCAAATTTTGTTCAATTGTTTGTCCTGTAATGTTATCTGTGTTTGTTCAGTATTTCGACACCAGTTTTAGCAATGATTTGTAATATTTTTGACAACTCTACTTTTAGCTTCAGAACCTTAGCCACGCCCCCTTTTTAGCCGATTAATCGGTCAATGGGACATGTTTTTAGACGACCAAGAATGTCTTTGGTCGACTACAGCCCTAGAAGGGATGAACATTATCCTTAAGGAGGCCCGAGTCCAATAAGGGATCACTGGGCCCAAATATTACCATTTCTGTTTTCCCCTCATTTAAGCAAAGAAAATTCTGGGCCAACCAAGCTTTGACGTCACCAAGGCAGTTTAACCAGGGTGTCAGGGGCCTGTTGTTTGAATCTGACGGCTCTGTGCAGACCTGCTGCTCTAATTCAGGACATCAGGGAGTGAGACTCGAGACGTGAGGGTTGGGGTTAGGTAAGCCACGCCTCGCAGCGCCAGAGATCCTTGGAAAATCCTGTGTGTGTGGTTGAGTTAGAAACTAACATTGTGATGTGACAAAAACACTACAGCTCACTCTGTCTCAACACACTTCCCTCACTTACAAACACAACCTCCTGTTCTGAGTCTGGATTACTGATCAAAGCAGAGAGAGTTTGTGTTTTGTACCTTCCATGTTGTGGTGATGTACCCATGATGCACTGGGCCTGTTCTCCTGAGGCGGCTGAGGTTTGTCTGCGTCCACAAACCGCTCCTCCTCATCCTCCCCCTTCAGACCGTCCTCCTCCTCTTCCTCCTCAGGCTGGTCTCTGAAGCTCTCCTCCTCTGCCTCCTGAACAGTTTAAACTCGTGTCAGTGCTTTGACTCTAAAACCACCCTCAGCCCGTGTGACCTCTGACCTGTGCGTCCTGCAGGAGGCTCCGCAGCGCCGGTTTGCTCTTCAGGACTTCCGACAGCAGGAACAGAGCGCCGCAGGTGAAGCTGGGACTCTGCTCGGCGCTGACCTGCAGGAGGCGCTTGACGAAGGCTTTGACTCGCCGCAGAACCGTGTCCGACTTCACCGACTTGTACACGAGGTTCAGGAACATGCCCTGACGAGACGAGTGAGACACGCCCGGGTCCAGCAGCTTTCTGTGGAGAGAGAGAAGACAGACAGAGGGTTAAAACCAGCAGCTCCTCCAACACGCTGGAGACACATCAGTGACTTCTGCTCTCACACACGAAAGACCTCATCTGCACACTGTTTCTGCAGTGAACTTTTCTTTATCTGATCAAATCAAAGTACATGCAGAGTTGCACAGTTCACTTTCTTTTTCCTGTTTGGTTCTGATCTGTGGAGCTTCGCTTTGCGGAGAAGAAAATAACCTTGATCTGTGATTTGGAGAGACGGAGCTGAGGCGGAGCCCTGCAGCGGATATGGAGGATGTGGAACGTCTTCATTCAAGAAAGTAGGGTTCCTGCACAACTTCTAGAATGAAATTTAAGACTTTTAAAGACTTTTTTTAAGACCTTGTATATACAAAATTAAGACAACGCACACCCTAAAAAACATTATTTTCATAATAAAAAAAGATTTGTTTTGGTTTTGTCGTATAAGCACTATTTATTAGCTCACAAAATGATGTAAATTTCAGTTATTTCTGATCGAAAATAGCATTTGCAGAGATGTGGGCATATCTGCACTTCTCACATGATCACTGAGCTTTATGTCTCTCTTTACAAACACACAGAGGATCTCTGGAGCTTCCACCGCTCTGCTCCAGTTTGTTTCGGTTTATTTATGTTTATAAAGTTCACAGATCTTTGTGACGCAGCGGCTCAAGTTGAAATAAGCAGAGACTTTTTTGAACATGCGGCGATTCAAAAGCTGATCCTTCACCACATGTGTACAATCTATTGCACCTTAAATAAATCAAGAAAATGTAACAAATCCCTCGCGGTGAAGCGCACGGCTCAAGGCACAGGGCGCAGCATCTGTAGCGCTAGTGAATGACAAAGTCAGACAATTTTAGCCTGAAGTGTTGAATTTGTGTTGAAGCGCTGTGAGTTTACCTTAAAACTGGCTCTCTAAGTGAAACTTGCCTTTTACCTTTGCCAAGTTGAACAGTTCTTGTTTAGTCCCAAAGTTGTGAGGCGCTTCGTGCTAAGCTAACAGTGAGCTCATGTTCTGAAGCTCTTCTGTTCTGCGCTATCGCTCTGATGCTTATTTACACGACGGGCATCACAGCAAATGTAATTTCTCCATCACAAACACGCACATTCTTCATTTAACTTTGATAAATCTGATCAAAATACAAGGTCTTAAAAAAGCTGCTTCAAATTTAATTTAAAACAATTTAAGACCCCACGAGAGCCCGGTTAAAACAGCTGCGCAACTGATCCGGCTGTCGAAGCGGATCGGAGCTGCATGTAGTGGAATCAGCGAGTCACCTGTAGAGCGCGCCGTAGAAGCTCAGACTCACCTGTAGAAGCAGACTCACCTGTACAGCGCGCCGTAGAAGCTCTCTCACCTGTACAGCGCGCCGTAGAAGCTCAGACTCACCTGTACAGCGCGCCGTAGAAGCTCTCTCACCTGTACAGCGCGCCGTAGAAGCTCAGACTCACCTGTACAGCGCGCCGTAGAAGCTCTCTCACCTGTACAGCGCGCCGTAGAAGCTCTCTCACCTGTACAGCGCGCCGTAGAAGCTCTCTCACCTGTACAGCGCGCCGTAGAAGCTCTCTCACCTGTAGAGCGCGCCGTAGAAGCTCTCTCACCTGTACAGCGCGCCGTAGAAGCTCTCTCACCTGTAAAGCGCGCCGGAGAAGCTCAGACTCACCTGTACAGCGCGCCGTAGAAGCGGTCCGACACGCTCTGCTGCGAGTCCATGACCTGGAACAGCAGCATGAGCGCCTGCACGGCCGTGTTGAACTTGACGCGGTGCACGACGGAGAACAGCGCGTCCATGTGGCTCTTCACGGCCGCGTCCCCTCGGCGGCGAAAGGGTACGCCCGGTTCACCCCGCTCAGCAGCGCGCCCAGCATCTTGCTCTGCACCTGGCGCCGCTTCACGCACAGACCGAAGAAGGAGAAGTAGACGGAGATGAGCCGCGCCGCCAGGTCTGCGTCCTCGCGGCTCAGAATCACCTGGAAGAGACGGAAATAGGAGAGAATTACACGTCAGGATCCACAGCTCAACATGATTCTTTCCTCTTGTCACATTATTCTGACCCGCCCACTTTTGTTGACAGCACATTTCCTGTTTAGCTGCAGTTAGCCTGTTGAATTCGGTTACCGGGTTTATTTTAATTTTATATCTTAAGGAGATTGCCAAGCAAGACACACATGCTGGCTTCTGTAACAGAGCTAAACAGGAAGTGTGCTGCCAACAAAAGTGGGCGGGGCAAAATAAGGTGAATACAAAAGGCGCACTGCCTGACTGAGGAAACAGAAGGTGTAGAAGATTTTGTTGACTTTTTGAGTTTTCGTAGCATCATCATAGTGTTTCCATCGCAGACAAAAAGTGGAACAGAGGAAAACAGCACAGATAATGAAAACAAAGAATTTCAAATGCCAATAAAAATAGATAAGATTATTGTAGAATATCAATTATTTTTTTATTGGAAGTAAACACTTGTAGGTCTCTTTTTTGAGCTGTGAATATTGTTTAAAATTAGCAAAATGGCCTGGCAGGGAAGAGAACAGGACTGGTTAGTGTAATTTTTTTTGAATTCAGCAGTTTTCTTTAGCCAAAGTCCATTTGCCACATTTAAAGGAGTGTTGGAGCCTCTGATATCATGAATAACTACATTTAGAGGAACTATTCATTATCTCACAAGGCTGTCCTCCTCCAAGGCCACTCTGAACTCCTCCCAGCTGTCTCAACTGTGTCTGGAATACTAAAGGCCATGAGTGTAGAAAGTACAAGATTTTACATGACTTTCACAAAAATAAACGTTATTAAACTTTCTTAACGGACATTTTTTAATCTCATGTAAAGTGATCTAAAGTTACAACTGACAAATACATTTTTTTACCATTTCTGGCAATTCAAACAATAAAAATAGAGTCAAGCTAACAACTGGCATGATTGACTCCAATTCGGCAACTGACTCGGTTGGAGAATGACAGGGCTGTTAAAGCTAAACAAAGATGGCTGCTCTCGTGGATGTTTGTTTTTCTGCTGCTTTTGATGCGGTTTTAGCAGAAACAGGGAGTAATTTCTTTTTGAAAGAAGAGCAGTATGTGTGACACTTGTTCTGTCCCACACAGACATTGGCTCATGACGAGTTGTTGCTGTGATTGGTTAAGCACAAATAAGGTCGGCCCCACACCCAATCAGCTCCAAGTATTTCACTAAACGCCCCACCTTTTCCCAACCGCTTATAGCATGTAAGGATCCAGATGGAGACTGTGGAAGAACTCAAATTGTAGTCCAACACAGATCCATCTGGAGTTAGAAAGGTTTACGCCCTGTGGAAGCGCAGTACCTGACAGAGGAAGCAGAGGGCATAGTATTGGGCCTTCTCTCCCACGTTGGCTCTGAACACGAGTCTCTGGACCTCGGCACAGACCACACTCTTCATGTTTGGGTGTCGGTGCAGCAGCGTTTCCAGGGCGTGCGACGCTTTAGCCGCGAGCCTGTACTCCGGGTCGCCCAGCTTGTTGACCATCTGCGTGAGGAGCGCCTTCTCCTGCTCGGGCCGCGCGCTCAGCAGCTCCAGCGCCGTGCTCAGGGCTTTGGTTTTGGTGGTGAAGACGGTGTCGTGTGAGACGGTTTCCAGCGCAGACACAAACTCTGCCACCAGGAGCTTCAGACGGTGTTCGAACGCCCAGAGCACGAGTCTGCGGTCGCGCGCGTCTCTGTTCCCGCTCGACTTCTCCTCCAGAGAGTCGAAGGCGTGCTGCGCGAACGCTTGGAGTTTACGGTTTTCAGGGAGCAGGTCTGACAGGAGCAGCTCTCGGATCGTGTCCACGGCCATCAGACCCATCCTGAGGAAACAGATATATGTTAGAGTCAGAGTAAAATACACATCCTGAGGAAACAGAGTTAATGTTAGAGTAAAATACACATCCTGAGGGAAGAGAAGCAACGACAGAAGGTTAAAATACTCACAAATATACACGTTTTTAGCATATCTTGATAACAAAATTTGACAACAATATTTTTATTTAATCAGAGCAGGACAATATATCGAATTTTAGACAGTATCATGAATATTGGGCGACACAGTGACACAGGGGTTAGTGGTGCTCTGGCCTCACACTAAAGCCTAAAGTTTTGGCCCGATTTTAGTCTCGATGTTTCCCTCTACGAGTTCAGGAGGCGTGTCCAGAGTTCAGGAGGCGTGGCCAGAGTTCAGGAGGCGTGGCCAGAGTTCAGGAGGCGTGGCCAGAGTTCAGGAGGCGTGGCCAGAGTTCAGGAGGTGTGCCCAGAGTTCAGGAGGCGTGGCCAGAGTCAGAGATGTGTTGTGTTTTCTCTCCTTCTGTCTGTGCGTCGATGTGACTCTGTTAGGACTGTTTGTCAGGAGCATCATGGTGATGTTCACCTGCTGCATGAGCGAGGACCTTTACAACAGAAGCATCTGGTGCATCTGCCTTGTGACGACACATGATGCCACTGTCAGACTAATAATAATGTCTGTGGAACATTCTGTTTGTGACTAAAGTCTAAAAATCACAAAAGAGCCAAAACTCAGACAGTGTGCAGCTGCAGACTTAAGCTGGCTGTTCTTCCCGTGTCTGCTAAAGTTTCCTCTGGGTGCTCTGGTTTCCCCGACCACTAAAAACATGTCCAGTGAACCTTTTCCCCTCCCCCAAAACCCTGAGACTTTTTTGGTCAAATATATATATATATTTTTTCCAAGAATGGCAAGTTTGTCAGTTACAGTAGTTTTTCTTAGCAGACTAAAATTATCATTAGGGATGCACCGATCCAGCTTTTTCTGTTCCGATATCGATCCCGATATTTGGCTTTAACTATCTGCCGATACACGATATCAATCGATACCAGTGAAAGGACTGAAATTCCTTCTTTTTCTTATAAAAACTTAATACATTTGGTCATATGTGTTATGTAACTGTTGTTTATAGTGTAAGTCACAACTTAACAACTTAATCTGAATAAAATGCCCAATATTATGAATTGCTATGGATCAACACCAGCCTGTAAATTAGTCTCATTATGTCCAATTAAAGGCACAGCCACGATATCGGCTGAACCGATATCATTGAGCCGATACCCGATCCAGCAAAATGTCCTGGATCGGCACCGATATCCGATCCAGGTATCGGATCGGTGCATCCCTAATTATCATCATTAATTAAATGAAAGATTTTGCAACATGTCGAGGGCCAAACCTAATTTTTTTACATGGAAAACCTTCTGGAGAACAGTGGCATATTTATGTCACAAAAAGAACAAGTTCAAGCAGTAAATGTGGTAAAAAGGCAGAATGTGAGTGGTTCATTGGTTCAGCTGGTCTGGCTGCATATTTATGCTCTGGGAAAAATATAGGCCTGTATAATGCAAGTTTATAGTTATTTGTAGTGACTGAATCCATTTAAAGAAGATAAACTGCTATAAAAAATCTACTAAGAATATTTATCACACGAAATTAAAGCTGTCAAAAAAACAAACTGTGACAAGCAGGGTGGCCTTGTAGAAAGGTCTTGAATGAATGAAATATGACTGCACACGATGGTTAAATAGATTCTTTTTCTCACACGACTCGTAGCCTTTTACCTGCGGCTGCCTTTCTTCTTCACCATCGACACCAAACTCTCCAGATGCTCCAGAGAATGAACCGGAGAATCCTGGATCAGAACCGTCATGGCCGCCATCCGATCGGCCAGAACTCCAGCCGACACCACCGTCTTCATCCAGGACGAGTTGGCTCCTTTCTGCAGGTTCTTCTTCGTCCTGACAAAGAGAAAGGTAACATTAAACTAGATAAATCAATCACTGTGATTATTCTGGTTATAGAACAAGAAACGCAGAAAGAAGAACTTTATAATTCAGCAAAGTCAAATCGAAATCACAATTGTGTGTATGAGATAATTTTTATGGCTTTCCCCCACATTCTGTATACAACACGCTTCGTATAGGCTAAGCTAGTGACTTTATCCACAACACGAGTCTTTTCTGTGCTAGCTTGATGTTTCTAAATAGCTAAGATGTACTTGTGCATTTCGTTATGTTAAATTAAGTGCCTGCGGTCTTCACTGCAATGTTTATGATCTACAAAAAGTATGAAACTAGCTGTTAATGTATCCCTGTGGAGTGAAGCTACAGTTAGCAGGCTATTATAAAGGCGGCCAGTGTGTGGAGCTGTTCACCCACCAGAAAGAAGCTAGCGGTAATCGGCAGTTTTATTAAAAAAACATAATCCTTCGACTGTTGACAGTTAATCTCACACATCCTTAGAAATGTGCAGCTGTTTTTCTGTGGCTCTAGCGTCTGATTTTCAATTTATTTGGCCATTAAGGAGAGAAAAGCTGAACATTTGCTACTTTTCCGCATGGATCACCCTGAGTGGGCGGGGACTTTGCGCAACAGCAAAAATGCCCGTATGTTGCGATAGCGTTCAAGTATGGAAAACGTCTCTTACAAAAAAGTTATAAATCTCTTAATTTAAAAAAAAAATTACGACATAAATATTAATTTTTTGTGAGTACAATGGATTGCCGTAAAAACTATATAGGTTATTGTGGCTAAAATATTTGTATTTCTTAATTTTGTGGCGATTTCGGGTCCAATTGTACATGTGAACTTTTCTCGTTATGTGATTGGACACTTGGCCTGATGGGCAGTGCCTTACCTTTTAAAAAGTGAATGGAAGGAGCTGTCCTTATCATATACCTGAAGAAGGTAGAATTACCGAAACATTGTGCAAATAAATTGTGCAAGAGTGTGCGGGAGTTTTCTTCTTCTCTTTAGTAATAGGGGGAAAGAAATATCCAGTGAAACCTACACAAACATGGGGGGAGCATGCCTCATGGCGAGAAGGTCCTGAACCCAGGACCTTCTCGCCATGAGGCCAGTGTGCTAACCTCTGCGCCGCCATGTTGTAACGTGTTTGAGTCACAAATGTTGATTTAGCAGCAGAACTTTTGTTTTCTCAAAGATAAACTCTTGTAGTTACTGACAACAGCACTGACTCGACTTGTTGCTACAGTTTGTGTCAATCAGCCGCGGCTCTTTCTGCTGTCAGGCTGTGTGAGTCCCCCATGTTGAGAAACAAATAATCCCTTTACTTTACTACAGATTATACTAAAACACTTCATTGTGCCTCTCAACAATCACAGATAAACTTAAACAGAGAAAAACTATGTATTTTTTTGCTCTCATAAAATGTCGAGACCAAATATTGTCTGATACCGACACTGAAATCGAGCCTTTGTTCATCTCTGGTTTACATAGAGCAAAATAAAAATGGATCAAATTAGCATTCCCAATAATGATCAGATTATGTTGTTGCCAGGGCGCCAGTCTGACCTGTAGATCTGCGTCTCGTTGTCCAGCAGCTGTTGGGCTAAACTCTTGTACTTGGACACCAGCTCCTGGTCCTGGACGCTGGAGCTGAACTCGGAGGTGTAGTCGTTATCGAACCACTTTCCTCCAGGTTTGATCAGAAGAACGTTCCTCTGCGTGAACTCGAACACGTTCACTTTGGTCTTCTTCGCCGACGCTGAAGCAGACACAGACGCTCCGGGTTTGTGTTCTAAAGACGTGGACGATTCTGTGTTTGTCTGAGTCTTTTTCTTCTTTTCCTTTTGCTTCGTCTCCTTTTGTTTTTCTGATTTCTTGGCTTTGTTTTGTTCACCTGGAGCGTCGCCTTCGTCTCCGACAATCTGAAAAAGAAATCTCATTAATACAACTTTACAATCTTGACAAACAAACTTTAATGTGGAAACTATGGCTGCACGGTTTGGGAAAAATGATAATCGTAATCCAGTGTCTGACGGTTTTAAACACACGGACTAGAATGTGGATGGACAAACTAACAGAAGAATCATGTCATCTTCACTTTGTGTCCCAAATGGAGCAATTAGTTTAGCAGCAGAGAGAAATAGAGAAAACATACACGCATAAAAACATGTAAGGCAACTTGAAATGTAATTCTACAGGATTTAAAAACAAAACAGCTGCAGGAATAAAACGGACCTGAGCCTGGAACTAAAAAAAACAAAGAAACAAAGTCAAAGAGATATATCCCCAAGAGTGATTTTGTCCTAAAAATTCAGTGAACAGGACCATCACTTATTTGAACCATGTTTTTACTGATCTAATCTTTAAAATTACATGTTTTAGTCAGATTAGACAAGACTTTGCTAATTTGCTCCATAAATACTGCAATTTTAATTTCATTGTGATTAACTGTGCAGCTCTACTCTCATCCAGGGAAAGTTTGAATCTACAAAAGAGACCTGAGGTGATTTATTCAAGTTTATTTTTTTTAGTTGGATATAGAGATTTAAAATAATGAAAAATATCATAATATTCTGCTGGTGTCATTATTAAAAGGCTCTCTCACCTGTAAGCTGCAGTAGTTTCATTCATTGGTTATTTATTTGAGCACTCACAGAGTATAATACATACAGCGTGTAGTTACACAGTAACAAAGCTCAAAAGGAGTAGGCAGAAGCAGAGTTTATAGGATCAGTATTAAAAGAGAGTTTCACCTGTAAGCTGCTGTAGTTCCTGATTCCCAGTTTGCTGATGAACGTCTCCAGTTCTCCTTCCTCCAGGTCGTCGATGGCTCCTTTCTTTCCTCCGTCCACCAGCTCGTTCGTCTCGTCCACCGCCGACAGCAGCACAAAGTCCGCCTGCATAGGACATAATATTATTTAATAAACACAAGACAATAAACACAGTGACCAGGAGGGAGCCTTGACCAGTGTGCACATTACAGTGACAGTAAAGACCTATTCTATCAAGATGTGTATTGTATCTGGAGGATTTTGGCAAACTCTACCCTAAAGCCTTGTGGCCGGGGAAGTGGTGACCAGGTCTACGTTTAGTCCTGACTCTGGTCCACGTTTAGTCCTGACTCTGGTCCGTGTTTAGTCCCGACTCTGGTCCACGTTTAGTCCAGACTCTGGTCCACGTTTAATCCAGACTCTGGTCCACGTTTAGTCCAGACTCTGGTCCACGTTTAGTCCTGACTCTGGTCCACGTTTAGTCCTGACTCTGGTCCACGTTTAGTCCTGACTCTGGTCCACGTTTAGTCCAGACTCTGGTCCACGTTTAGTCCCGACTCTGGTCCACGTTTAGTCCCGACTCTGGTCCACGTTTAGTCCTGACTCTGGACCTCGTTTAGTCCCGACTCTGGTCCACGTTTAGTCCCGACTCTGGTCCACGTTTAGTCCCGACTCTGGTCCACGTTTAGTCCAGACTCTGGTCCGCGTTTAGTCCTGACTCTGGTCCGCGTTTAGTCCTGACTCTGGTCCAAGTTTAGTCCTGACTCTGGTCCACGTTTAGTCCTGACTCTGGTCCGCGTTTAGTCCTGACTCTGGTCCACGTTTAGTCCTGACTCTGGTCCACGTTTCTTCTGATCACAAACACCAGCTGCAGATATTTGTGTGTTTGACCAATCACATGCTCCTTACACCTACAAACCCCGCCTCTTTAGTCTTCCACAGTTTAACAGCTCTTTCTGAAACGTGATTGTAACTATGAGCAAAGTTTAGCGTCACTTTATCTTCTCCAAACCCGCTGTTTCGTGTCAGTTTCCACGCGTTTCTCACCTGCGTCCCTCCGAGCTTCAGAACTTCCTCCAGATTAAACTCGTCTTTCTCTTTAACCCCCGCGCTTCCGGCCCCGGGCTCGTCCTCCGCGTCCTCCCCGCTCAGCTCTCCGTTTCCCGGCTCGTCCTCGGCTCCGTCCGCGCCTCCGGAGAAGCTCATTTTGGACGCTTTCACTCGTTTTCTCTGCTTGTGTTTCGCTGCCATGCTTTTCGCCAGCGTGAGACTGTGCGTGACCCGGAAGCGCAAGACGACGTCACCGCGCTGCGTCCGGTTTGTAACAAAATAATAAAATAGAAAATAATTAAACGTAAGTCTTAGCTACGTACTTATTGTTATTAAACTTAATAAAATAAAGAAGAAGAATAAATAAAGAAACAATAGAAAAATAAAAAAATAAAATTAAAATAATAAAAAAATAAAAATAAAAATGGAAAAAATTCTAAATAAAAAAATATATAAAAAGAAATACAAATAAAGAATAAAGGAAATAATTAAATGTAAGTCTTGGCTACTTACTTATTGTTATTAAACTGAATTAAAAAAATAAGTAAATACAAATAATACAAATAAATAAATAAATGTAAGCAAAAACTTTTAGAAACCAGCAAAATACATTACAATAAACGCCTAAATAAAAATAAATGTAATTAGTTTAATTGTAATATTGGTAAAGTTTCATATTCACACAACAAAAATCTCAAAATTACTGAGAATAAAACAAATTCATTATTAGAAAAAGGGAAAATAGAACAAAAATGTAAGGCTTGATGATAAGCTGACACATCATGAGACTGTACATAACCACCAGTAGCTCCAAAATTTAGTTTCACTCTCCAAGTAGGCTATCCTCTAACTTGGGGCTTTAGATAATTAAAATAGTATCCTAGTGGAATATTGCATTTTGTTTGTTTCATGAAATAGCCTAAACGCTCAAAATCCCACACAACTATTCAAAAGGACCATTCACAATGTTTTTAAATTCAAAATATATTACATTTCACTTTCTTTTAAAGTAGTGTATCCCAACTTTTTTTTTGTCTTGTGGACCCTCTTTATTTATTTATTTATTTAGCACTTAAAAAGAAGAATTAAACAATATACATTTCTTTGCAACAATGAAACAATCAGAATAATAATAATAAAAAAAACACTATATAAAAAATTAGCATGAGATGGTTGAAGCCAAAAAAATAAACGTAGACATAACACAGAATAAAAACACGAACAATTTGTAACATTTGCATACAAAAATGTCAGTGTAAGTCCATATAAATAAAGGAAAATATTGAGCTCTCAGTTTATTTTTTAGTCTGGTTTTAAATAGTGATAATGACATGGAGCTTTCTAAAACGTCTGAATGAGTATTCCATAATTTAGCTCCATGATAGCAGATAAAAAAAACTGCTCACGACTTCTCTTATGTAAAGGTATATGCAGCTATTGTATCCCGTCGAGTTGGATAGTCATGGAAGTGAAAATAATAATTAAAATACATCTTTATATAAGAAGGCCAAGTAGGATCGTAAAGTGCCCTGAATACAAATGTACAGGTTATAGGTGTTAATGTCAAAAATATTTAGGAGATTTAATTCAAGAAATAAAGGTGCACTTGAAGCATCCGGTTTAGAATTTGTTACAATTCTTACAATCACTCTAACGCAGACACGAGGCAAATAAATTAGATTATAGAAAAATGTATTATTATTACAAGCATGATGGAATAAAAGATAGGCCGCTTATCTATTAGTTGAGTCCATTCATTGCATATAATAAGAGCGTGTGCTCTAAAGTCAAGACAATCAAATAAAGAAATGTACAATACAAAACATGTAATTCTAGATTTGCTAAAATGTCTTGAATTTTTTTTTTCTTTTTTTTTGGTTAAGATGGTTTTAGTTGATGGATGTGGATTATTTAACTTGTTTTAAAGTGTTTCTGTCTTTTATAGATAGATAATATATTTGTAAATTTGAGTCAAGCTAAAATATCATGTTAACAGTCAAAAATGTCTCGAAACAAGTAAAAAACAAGTAAAACATAAAAAAAAAAAAAGAATTGCAAGAAAATCTAAAATAATAAGACAAATTAGTGAACAAAATAATTATTAACTATATTTTATTATTTAATTTTAATTTGAAAGGTTAATACCTTTTGAAGCATTAATTCTTTTTTATATTAAATTAGTTAATAAGTATTAGATTTTTTTATTTATTCACAATGTTTTATCGATTAAAATATTGTCCATTTGTGTATATAATATCCACGTTCGTATGAGGCAGGTAAATGTATTTTTAAAATCTAAAAAATTTTGACAGGTCTTTTATTTTGAAACGGTGATTTCCGGTGTCATTTGTTGACGTTAGCTTCGTGCTACTGTTTGCTCCGTGTTTCCGCTCGAACTCTTAAATAAACTAGTTTTAAACTGTCGAACCAGTTGTACAAACAGTCCTTTATCTCCGTTGTTTTCTGTTTGTTTTTCTAAAGTTACAGACGCGGTTTAGTTTGTGTTTTTGGTCGTAAACGTGACGAGAAGCTAACGCGGCTAAAGCTAAAGTCACATGGCTCAGAGGTGACAGGAGAGACGTAAATACGGCGCAATGAGGCTGTTTCTCGGGTTTAAAACGCGATATTTAGCACGAAAAGTCTTCAGTCCGTCTGCAGCAGGTGAGAAGAAGCAGATTATTACTTTTGATCAGTAATTACAAAGAGAAAAGCTGTAATTACACTTGTCACAATGCTATTAAGTTGTGTTTAATCAACTAAAGACTTATACATTTACATTAGTTTGAGTTTTATTTGCTACTTAAAGTTTAGCTTTTTGCAGCGTAGAATGTGAAAGAACAGTGTTGCGAAAAATATAAATAAAATAATAATAAAACACACAACAAGTGACAGCTCTTCAATAATATATATATTACAATATAGTTTATGATAAAAATATAATAATAATTAACCCTCTGGGCAAAAAACAGTACGTTTGTCATCTCGGGGACTCTCGAGAACTGACCATAAAAGTCACATAGATTTTATAGACATAGAAGCTTCCCTTGATCCAAACATTTTGGGATATATGGCCTTTATAATGAAAAAGTTATGCATTATTTATATTAAGTTTACACATGTATGAACAGAGGAGAGGTAGATGAAGAAATCTGAGTTTTGAAAGTAAGAAAAACTATGAATCTTTGTGGATTTTATGGGCATTTAAAAAGGTGAAAAAAGTATCCTTTTGTGCTAACTCTTGAACTGAACATGTCAGAACAAAACTGATTGTGGCACTTTAAAATTGGACTCGATTTATGAATCTGGGGATGGTTTCACGGCTCTGAAAAGTAGCTCAAAAGGATTGTAAATGCTTGTTAATTAAACATTGTGTGTTGCCGCAGAACTAGTGTAAACAATTTCTACAGATTTAAAACGTAACAAATCGCTAAAAATCCGTGTTTCAGTCATCAGTTGGTATATTTTTATTTATGAAATCTAAAAAAGTGCCCAAAAAAAGCAAAAACACTTATATTTTACTTGAAAGTGTCCCTCATGTGCAAATCCAAAAAACACAACCCTCGACCCACTTCCCTTAAAAAAGCTCTTAATAGTGTCTGACTTTTTTGTGTGTTTGTTTTGTGTTGCAGTGCGATGGCTCCGCCCCCTGAGCACCTGTTCACCTGTGGAGGATAAGCCGCGCCCCTCGATGCTCAAACACCTGACGTCAAAGATCAAAGCGACGGGTCCCATTTCTGTGGCCGAGTACATGAGGGAGGTGCTGACCAACCCCGTCACAGTGAGAACCATTTTACTTTAAAGTCAAACTAAACGCAGAATCAAATTTTTTTCACTGTCAAACTGCCTGATTGGGGTCAAAATTAAATTATTCACTGTTTCTGGGTGTTTTTTTGGGACGACTGGAGGTTGTGTTGGTGTGAAAGAAGCCTTAACATCAAACAAACTCTTTAAAACAGGCCTCTTCATTTTTTCATTTAGTGCAGAGAGTCTGAGTTCTAATGTCTGTTTACTTTGTCCAAATAAGTTTTCCTTGTGTTTCAGGGTTATTATGTGAGGAACAACATGCTGGGAGCAGAAGGAGACTTCATCACGTCTCCAGAGATCAGCCAGATGTTTGGAGAGGTCAGACTTTAGCATCTGTACGTGGGTCATGAGTGTGAGTGTGTTTGTACAGTTAGTGCGAGTGTGTGTGTGTGTTTGTGTTTACAGTTAGTTGGAGTGTGGATCATCAGTGAGTGGATCGCGGCTGGGCGACCGGAGCAGCTGCAGATCGTGGAGCTGGGACCAGGAAAAGGCTCTTTGACCAAAGACGTCCTGAGGGTGAGACATTTAATGTCATTTAGATGTGACTGAGACTTACCCTGTGGCTCCACAAAGGAAAAACAAACAAACTCATATTCACAAACTTTAGTCAAGGGATTCCTTTCATTTGCATTTCCTGTGCTGTCCATGTCTGTAATTCATTTAACTCCGCGATTCTGGCAAAAACAAGAGGCTATTGTGGCCATAAATACAACAAAAGAACTTGATGTCCACAATAAAAATAACCCGAACCAGACTGGACCAGAATCATAAACTCACGTCAGCGGCTCTTCACAGTGTACTCTGGTGGTGGACTTGTAAAGAGTTAAGCTAAGATGTGGGATTCCTGGCTTCAAATCTTGCATGGATCATATTTAAATGTTATTTTTTTTCTTTTCTGCAGTTAAAAAAGACATAGTGTTTGTTTTGCGTTTTAAAACGAAATATATTGTGCTTGTAAAAAAAGTAGGATTATTAAAGAATTAAAATTGATTTTTTGCTACAGATACAAAAATCTTCAGCTGCTGTAAATGCCTGGGGTTGAACTGAAGCACTGACAGGCGCTTCACACAGGAGTCTTGTGCACTATCCACTCGATCATTGGACAGCAAACACTTATCAGCTTTCTACGTGAGAGTCACAGATACGCAGCTGCATGAACACGCCACGGTTAATAATTGAAAGGTCGAAATTGGCCGCATTTCATGTGCGATCAATTTCGAATAATCAAGCGGCAACTGCCTCGCCTCTGGCGAGAATTGACACCTCCGGTGTGTAAGCACCTTTAGAGTTAAAGGTACACTGTGTAACTTTTCAGCCAAAAAATAAACTTGAATAAAAACCTGTTTTTCTAGTTTAGATGTCTTTGTGACATACATGAAAGACTTTACTCTAAGCGGGCTTGCATAGTCGCAATATTACCTTTTATTTGTCCTAAAAGAGAAGACGTTTTCTGCTTTAACATTTTCCCTTCTCCATCACTTGTGTTTTTTTTTCTACAATCTAAACAAACGTATTCCCCTCAGGTTTTGTCTCCGCTGTTTTATCTCGTACTCAGGTTTTGTCTCAGCTGTTTTGTCTCTCATCCTCAGGTTTTGTCTCAGCTCCGCTCGGTCCTCGGCGGCGCCTGCGTCTCCGTTCACCTGGTGGAGGTCAGTCCTGTTCTGAGCGCGCTCCAGGCCCAGGCTCTGACAGGAAGTGAGAGTCACGTGACCACAGAGGAGGATGAGGGGGAGGGGCCTGTGTATCGCCGTGGAAACACTCCTGACGGGCTGCAGGTGTCGTGGTACAGGCGCCTGCAGGACGTCCCCAAAGGTCAGTTTTAAACACGCTTTCTTTTGTCCCTTTTTTGTGTTTTCTTTTTTTTATTTTTGCTTGAGAAGTATAATAAACTTTGAAACTAGATTTTTTTTCTTTTTCCTCTGTCTTTATCTCTCTCTTTGTCTTTCTCTCCCATCTCTCTCTCGCTCTGCTTTTTCTCCTCTCTCTCCATGTCTCTCTTTCTTCCCTCGCACTTTCTGTTTGTCTCTCTTCATCTCTTTTCCTTCTCTGCCTCTTTTTTCCTTCTGTCACATCTCACTCGTTCTTTCTTTCTCTCTCTCCTATTTCTCCCTATGTTTTTTTTCTTTTCCCACTTCTCCTCTTTCCATTCTTGTCTCTCTTCTCTTTACTCTTACCACCCTCTCCCTCTCTCCTCTTGCTTTCTTTCTCCCCTCTCTTTCTCTTTTCTCCCTCCTTTTCTTCTCTCCTCCCTCTTCTCTTTTTCTTGCTCCCTCTTTCTTTTAACCCTTTCCCACTTTGCTCTCTCTCTTTCTCCCTCCCCTTCTCTCTCCCTCGCCCCCCTTCTCTCTCTCCTCTTTCTCTCTCTCTTCTTTTCTAACTCTCTCTTCTGTCTCTCTCTTTTCTCTTTCTTCTTTCCCTCGCCCCCTTCTCTCTCTCTCTCTCTCTTTACTCTTTCTCTCCCTCCTTTTTTCTCTGTCTCTCCTCCCTCTTCTCTCTCTCTCTACCTCTTTCTCTCCTCTCTCTCTCTCTTTTCTCTCAGGTTTCAGTGTTCACGTGGCTCAGGAGTTCTTTGACGCTCTTCCCGTTCACAAGTTCCAGGTTTGACTCACCTTTCTCTCTCTTCATCTTCTTCTTCCTTTCCTTGTGACGAAAAGTATTCCTTCTTTCCTTTTTTCTCGCAGAAGACTCCTCGAGGCTGGCGCGAGGTTCTCGTCGACGTCGACCCTGAAACGGACGAGAAGCTTCGGTTTGTTCTGTCTCCCACGGCAACGCTGGCCTCCACCGCTCTCATACAGGTCTAACAACACTCTCATCTTAAACTTTTAATGTCAATACTATTTAAATACCATATACACAGTTTAACAGCCATAAAACCTCACTTTAACATTGAGGGAATTGTATCAGGATAAACATGTGTAGGGATGCTCTTGGAAAAAACCTGTTCTTTCTCTCCCTCTTTTCTAACCCTCTTTATACCCCCCCTCTCTCGTCTCCCTCCTTTTCCTCTCTCCCCCTCTTCTTCAATCTTCTCTCTCTCCCTCTTTTCTCTCCCTCTTTGTTTCCTCCCTTCTCCCTCCCTTCGCTCTCTCATCTCTCTACTTCTTTCTCTCTTTCTCTTCTCTATCTCTCTTTTTCTCTCTTTCTCTCTATCTCTTTTCACTCTCTTCTCTTTCTTTCTCTCGCTCTCTTCTCTCTCTCTTTTATCTCTCTCTTTATTTCTTCCCCCTCTATCTCTTTTCTTTCTCTCTTTCTTTCTCTTTTTCTCTTCTCTCTTTCTTTCTCTCTCTTCTCCCTTTCTCTTCTCTCTCATTTTCTTTCTCTCTCTCCTCTCTCTCTACTTCTTTCTCTCTTTCTCTTCTCTATCTCTCTTTTTCTCTCTTTCTCTCTATCTCTTTTCACTCTCTTCTCTCGCTCTCTTCTCTCTCTCTTTTATCTCTTTTTATCTCTTCCCCCTCTCTATCTCTTTTCTTTCTTTCTCTTTCTCTCTCTCTTTCCTTCTCTTTTTCTCTTCACTCTTTCTTTCTCTCTCCTCTCTTTCTCTCTCTCTTCGCTCTTTCTTTCTTTCTCTCTTCCCTCGCTCTCTTTCTCTCTCTCTTCTCCCTTTCTCTTCTCTCTCACTTTCTTTCTCTCTCTCTCTCTTTTTCTTTCTCTCTCTCTCTTCTCTCACTCTCTCTTCCCTCGCTATCTTTCTCTTTCTTTCCCGCTCTCTTTCTCTCTCTCTGTCTCTCTCTCTCTATACTTCTCTCTCTCTAACCCTGCTGTTGCTCGTTCTCTCTGGTTCTAACCCTGCTGTTGCTCGTTCTCTCTGGTTCTAACGCTGCTGTTGCTCGTTCTCTCTGGTCCTAACCCTGCTGTTGCCCGTTCTCTCTGGTCCTAACGCTGCTGTTGCTCGTTCTCTCTGGTTCTAACCCTGGTGTTGCTCGTTCTCTCTGGTTCTAACCCTGCTGTTGCTCGTTCTCTCTGGTCCTAACCCTGGTGTTGCTCGTTCTCTCTGGTTCTAACCCTGCTGTTGCTCGTTCTCTCTGGTTCTAACCCTGCTGTTGCTTGTTCTCTCTGGTTCTAACCCTGCTGTTGCTCGTTCTCTCTGGTTCTAACCCTGCTGTTGCTTGTTCTCTCTGGTTCTAACCCTGGTGTTGCTCGCTCTCTCTGGTCCTAACCCTGCTGTTGCTCGTTCTCTCTGTTCCTCAGCCCGGCGAGCGGCGCGAGCATGTGGAGGTGTGCGCAGAAGGGGGCGTGGTCATGCAGCTGCTGTCCAATAGGATCTGTGAAACGGGAGGAGCCGCTCTGATCGCCGACTACGGACACGACGGAACCAAGACCGACACTTTCAGAGTAAAAGTCGAACAAACACAGTACTTTTAACTTTCAGTCCAGTTCAAAATGTCGTGTTTTATTTATTCTGTGGTGTTTTTTTTGTTTGTTCAGGGGTTCAAAGGTCACAAGCTCCACGACGTCTTGACCTCTCCGGGGTCCGCTGACCTCACCGCAGACGTGGACTTCAGTTACCTGCGCAGGTGTGCGGAGGGCGTGGCCTGTGCAGAGGGAGGGGGCGTGGCCTGTGTGGGGCCTGTCAGTCAAAGCAGCTTCCTCCAGAACATGGGCATCGACGCCAGGCTCCAGGTGAGGACTGGAACTGGTCCCAGACTAGAACTGGACCAGGACTAGGACAGAACTGGACCAGGACTGGACCCGGATTAGAACAGGACTAGAACAGGACCAGAACTCCCTGTGAGGATCGTGAACATGAATAAATGGGCTCACGTTAATCGTCAACACTAAACTTAATACTGTGACATCCTTAAACTAGAGCTAGGCAATATATTGACTATTAGATAAAATTGTGATAGTTGCTTTGAAGATATGGAAAAATGTATTATCGAGTATATCGTTTATAGTAAAAAAAAATCGATGTTTAAAGATACAAATGAAGAAATATTGTAAATGTTCAAGTGTAGAAGGTGATATTTGAGACAATTAGTCACTTATTTATGTCTTAATTGCCACTTTTATTATTAGTTAGAAAGCATATTGCAAATGTATTCAGAAGTTTTTACTTAAAAATCTCGTTTGCTGCATTTTTTCTTCATGAATAATAATTTAGCATGCAAACCTGAGTTTGTGGTCTTGTGAGGCAGTTTAATTGGTTGCACATGTCTTAAGTCGACCAAGAAGACTACAGACTCATTTTTCTGATCATTAAACTTCAACTAGTTCAGTTGAACATTTTCCAGTTGGTTTGAAACAATATAATCTGAATATTGTAATCGAGATGTGCCAAATAAATATTGAGATATTCATTTTTGTCAATATTGCTCAGTCCTACTTTAAACTAACCCAGGACTCTCTCATAACTTGGTCTCTGTTCTGTTTTGTGGTTTCATTGCAGGTTTTGCTCAAGAACACCTCAGACTCAGACTCTCGCGCTCAGCTCTTGCGTTCTTATCACACGCTCGTGGATCCGCAGCAGATGGGAGAAAGGTTCCAGTTCTTCGCCGTCCTGCCCCTGAGCCGAGTCCAGAGACCCAAACCTCAGACCGGACTGAAGCTGGAGAAGAACAGGAGTCCAGCGCCGCTCCCTGTGGCCGGCTTCACCACACTCACCTACACTTAACCTGGAGAAGAGTCTAGCACAGGGGTGCCCAACCCGTCGATCGCGATCGACTAGTGGATCTTTGAGGCAGTGGAAGTAGCTCCCAAAGCCCCGTCTGTTAATACGAACTTTAACCAACCGCGAGATATAGGTGTAATTACAAGCGCGAACTACACGCGGCATCAACAAGCGCTACATGCGCGCACTACACGCGGCATCAACAAGCGCTACATGCGCGAACTACACGCGGCATCAACAAGCGCTACATGCGCGCACTACACGCGGCATCAACAAGCGCTACATGCGCGAACTACACGCGGCATCAACAAGCGCTACATGCGCGAACTACACGCGGCATCAACAAGCGCTACATGCGCGCACTACACGCGGCATCAACAAGCGCTACATGCGCGAACTACACGCGGCATCAACAAGCACTACATGCGAGAACTACACGCGGCATCAACTAGCGCTGTATGCGCGTACAACACGCGCTAGATTTATATGCGGCAGCAAGAATTCTCCACTGTCTGCTCGTTGGGAGCCCACAGCAGCCGCACAGCACTTGAGCGCTTGCCAACGCGGCTCATAGGGGTGAGATAGAAAATAGGGGAGAGGAGCAGGAGGAGAGAAAGAGAGAGGAGCAGGAGGAGGAGACAGGTAGTGCCACAGAATCCTACCTGCTCACGCAGTGTTGTTGTCCAACAGCTTGCTGTTGTTGATGCGAGTCAAAAAGAAAACCCAACTTTCTGAAGCTCCTCCCCCTCACTGTTACCATGGTAACCACCAATCACTCATAGTACTCCAGTGAGGTGACTTGGATAGCTTGAACTTTTTAATGACTTTTTGTTGTTATAGTTGTAGCCACAATAATTTATTTTCAAAAATAAATGTGTCACTTTTTAACAGGTTTATAACTTACATTTTAATAAATATTATTGCACATCAACTGTGTCTTAATCAGGACTAGTCTAAAGAACTTTTTTTTTCGACATTGTTAATAAATAAAATAATGTAAATCCAAAGGTAGATCTTCGGGCTGTGCTCAGACTAAAAGTAGCTCGCGAGCTGAAAAAGGTTGGGCACCCCTGGTCTAGCACCACACTCACGTACACTTAACCTGGAGAAGAAGAGTCCAGCGCCACACTCACGTACACTTAACCTGGAGAAGAAGAGTCCAGCGCCACACTCACCTACACTTCACCTGGAGAAGAAGAGTCCAGCGCCACACTCACGTACACTTAACCTGGAGAAGAAGAGTCCAGCGCTAGGGCTGGACACCGAAAAACGGTTCCTACTTGGAACCGACCGAAAACGTTCGGGAAATACTGGAACCGAAAACATGACGCACTTTCGGTGCCATTTTTTGGTTCCTTGGCTTTAAATCTCCGCGTCAACAGGCAAACACCACACATGTCACACCACACGTGGCTCGATCGTTACATTGACACGAACTACGCTCCACAAACAGCAAAAACACCACGGAGCCTATGTGCCAAATGCTCACTCTACAGTGTCACGGCAATTCACTTCTTTCTTTCTCCCAAACCAACCGCGTGACCTTACTGCGCCTGCACAAACTAGCGGCGCAATTCACGTCTCACTTCTCCCAGACAGACCGTGAACTGCAGCTGCAAGTGTCACAAACAAACCGCAGTGTGTCGGCTTACCTTCTTATAAAGAAGAAACAAAGAGACAACGGGTCAGTTTTCAATTAAAGCACATCTCCGGTGGAGCCTTTCTGTCTAAAGTCTGCGTGTTGAGCTTCATAACTCTTCGTAATCAAGTCAAAGCCTGAAATTTACGCAGAAGAATGTCGCCAAACACAAAATATAATCCAAACGTTGCCGTAACATCCTCCTGCACGTCGCTGTAGTTGAAAGCAGAATCCCAAATGTACCGCTGTGGCGTCTAAAAACATGTCCAATGTTCCTCCCCTCTCCAGGACTACAGATGGAAATTAGCTGTAAGCTATAATCTGGTACAAGCATCTCTGCCATTGTGCTTAATGTAATTGTACATTGTCCTTAATAAACATTACCTTACCTTACCTTCTCTGTGCTGCAGCCAAATAAGTCTGAGTGAGAAATACATGTAATCCAGCCTTCTTCATTTGTCCTTTTGTCTCCAGTAAAGTGAAGGGTAAAAGTGTCAAAAACAAATCTTGTGGCGTCTTTGTTGCAGTGTGGCGAGAAAGTGAAAGTGAAACTTAACTCGCTCCATGTGGGAGCCACGTGAGGAACAGCTGATTCATTTGCATGCGCTTTTGAGTAGTAACAAACTAAAAGTGTGTTTTAAAATATAGTTTGACAAATGTAACATTGTTAAAGGATGAAAAAAATAGTCTTGGGCTTATAATTAACATTTAAAAAAAAATAAGAACCGAAAAAAAGAACTGTTAAGGAACCGGTCTCGCAAAGCCAGTACCGTTAAAGTACTGGTATCGAAAAAAATCTAACGGTACCCAGCCCTATCCAGCGCCTCACTCACGTACATTTAAGCTGGAGAAGAAGAAGAGTCCAGCGCCACACTCACGTACACTTAACCTGGAGAAGAAGAAGAGTCCAGCGCTACACTCACGTACACTTAACCTGGAGAAGAAGAAGAGTCCAGCGCTACACTCACGTACACTTAACCTGGAGAAGAAGAAGAGTCCAGCGCCACACTCACGTACACTTAACCTGGAGAAGAAGACTCCAGCGCCACACTCACGTACACTTAACCTGGAGAAGAAGAAGAGTCCAGCACCACACTCACGTACACTTAACCTGGAGAAGAAGAAGAGTCCAGCACCACACTCACGTACACTTAACCTGGAGAAGAAGAAGAGTCCAGCGCCACACTCACGTACACTTAACCTGGAGAAGAAGAGTCCAGCGCCACACTCACGTACACTTAACCTGGAGAAGAAGATTCCAGCGCCACACTCACGTACACTTAACCTGGAGAAGAAGAAGAGTCCAGCGCCACACTCACGTACACTTAACCTGGAGAAGAAGAAAGAGTCAAGCGCCACACTCACGTACACTTAACCTGGAGAAGAAGAGTCCAGCGCCACACTCACGTACACTTAACCTGGAGAAGAAGAAGAGTCCAGCGCCACACTCACGTACACTTAACCTGGAGAAGAAGATTCCAGCGCCACACTCACGTACACTTAACCTGGAGAAGAAGAAAGAGTCCAGCGCCACACTCACGTACACTTAACCTGGAGAAGAAGAGTCCAGCGCCACACTCACGTACACTTAACCTGGAGAAGAAGAAGAGTCCAGCGCCACACTCACGTACACTTAACCTGGAGAAGAAGAAGAGTCCAGCGCCACACTCACGTACATTTAACCTGGAGAAGAAGAAGAGTCCAGAGCCACACTCACGTACACTTAACCTGGAGAAGAAGAGTCCAGCACCACACTCACGTACACTTAACCTGGAGAAGAAGAAGAGTCCAGCGCCACACTCACGTACACTTAACCTGGAGAAGAAGAGTCCAGCGCTACACTCACGTACACTTAACCTGGAGAAGAACAGGAGTCCAGCACCGCTCCCTGTGGCCGGCTTCACCACACTTACCTACACTTAACCTGGAGAAGAAGAGTCCAGCGCCACACTCACGTACACTTAACCTGGAGAAGAAGAAGAGTCCAGCGCCACACTCACGTACACTTAACCTGGAGAAGAAGAAAGAGTCAAGCGCCACACTCACGTACACTTAACCTGGAGAAGAAGAAAGAGTCAAGCGCCACACTCACGTACACTTAACCTGGAGAAGAAGAGTCCAGCGCCACACTCACGTTCACTTAACCTGGAGAAGAAGAGTCCAGCACCACACTCACGTTCACTTAACCTGGAGAAGAAGAGTCCAGCACCACACTCACGTACACTTAACCTGGAGAAGAACAGGAGTCCAGCACCGCTCCCTGTGGCCGGCTTCACCACACTTACCTACACTTAACCTGGAGAAGAAGAAGAGTCCAGCGCCACACTCACGTACACTTAACCTGGAGAAGAAGAAGAGTCCAGAGCTACACTCACGTACACTTAATTATATGTATTAACAGATCTTGAGACTAAATGCTAATTGTCAGGACGGAGGGATGGTGATCCCTCCGTCCAAAATTGGACTTTTCAATCAATCAAGTTTGGTGTTTAATTCTGAGCAGACATGTGTGTGTTGTGCTCAACCTTTTTTCTCTTTATTGTTAAATAACTTTGTTTAATCTAAAATTTAAGTGGAAAATGCATAATGAGTTTAACCTGCAGAAGATATTTGTTTCTGAAATTAAAATATACTATTTTACTGTCATAATAAATGGCACAATTGACCCCAGTGCAATCTCTCCAAAAGCACCAGGGCAAGTTGTGCCACAAGAAAGCTGTATCTCTTAAATACTGTACTTCAGATCAAAAATGATTGTTTCCAAAGATGCACCACATCCTGTAATCTGTGTTCATGTTGTAGTTTGAAGAATGACTCTCATGGTCTCACTTTAAAGTCATGTTAAGTAAAAACTGGCACAAATCACCCCACTTTCCCCTATACAGTATATTTGTTATCTCCCTTTTGGTGAAGCTCCGTGCACTAACATTGTTTAAAGAGAACTATTCATGGTTCTGTTTTATTTAATTTATTACTTTTTGCTCTGTTTTTCATTTTTCTAATAAAGTTTTGCTAAAATACTTAGTTTATAATGTCACATAATTGCAAACGTACATGTGAAGATTTTGTTTATTCTTTAATGACTTTATTATTGTTACATTTGGTTTAGGGCAATGAGGTTATACAGGTGGCGGTGTAACAGAGCCTGGGTGGGCCTATGGTTTTTTACCAGTGGATAGGAGAGGCAGTGATTTGACCTTGTCATGATATACTTAGTGTTTGCCTTCCATGTGGAATTAAAACCTTCTTGATTGTATTTTTGAACAGACTTATTTTGTACACTGTGTAAACCACAACCCACGATGCTCCAAAGTGATTATTTGAGTTACGTTTGGTCTTAAGTTTTTACTTTTGTTAGTTTATTGACAAAATACATATTCTGTAAAATCCACTTTTCTGAGTCTGCAACCATGTTCTCACTGTGTCTCTCATTATTAATTGTATTTGAACTGATTCCAGCATGTTTCAACACTGTAATCAGAAATAGTATAATTGTTTAAAGGCATAGAATTAAAAACAACAATGTGGAATGCAATATTTACCATAAAAAACACTTTTGACAAGCATGAAATAAATGAAACCTTTATTGCCCCAAGAGGAATTTGTCTTACACACAGGAGCACAAGGGATAAAAACATAAAACACACATGTAGCCACAAGAATACAAAGACAATATTTTAAGTACAGTCCATGTTACACAGAACACAACATCTACATCAGAGTTTATTGAGAAGCTGAATACTGCGTGGAACACAGGATGTGATGCCTCTTCTGGTCTTCATTCTGGGCATCACAAATGAAGTTCAAGTCTGTAAAGCTCATAAGAATAAAACAACAAAACTTAATGTTTTTGAAGCAACTGTGAAAATCACGAGTTCATCTTAAGCTCACACTGGCGCCTTTAACGAGGTTTGTACAGATTGTATTTTGTGATTTTCCATGACTTTTCCAAAACAATTGTCCACATTTCCATGACCTATTCACACGACTTATTCACACATCAATTAGGTTTAAACATTTGTTTTCATTAATTTCAGTGCTTTTCTTTTAATATAGCTACAGATGTAAGAATCCTTCTAAATAAAGCTGGCTGCAGACTACAGGAGTTTTGGCCCGATTTTAAGCCCGATGTGCCCCTCTACGAGTTCGGGGAGGCGTGGCCAGAGTAACGATTTTCGTAAAAGATTTTTTGTTGTTTCTCTCCTTATGTCTGTGCGTCACTGCGACTATTTGTCGGGATGCATCATCGTGAGGTAGGTTCACAAGCTGCATGTGCACATAAAATAATAAAAAAAAACGTTTCCTCCTCATCTGTAAATAAATGTAACGCGTTGTGCTCGTAGTCAAAGTCCGGGATTCTTTTTTACGATCATTATGCACGTCATCTCCAACACACCTGCTCCTTACACCGACATATAGAACATGGCCAACACTGAGTTTGTTTAAACTTTTTCATTTCACGCCCACAATGCGTCAGTGTAACAGCTCCTTACCTCTAATGAGCCCCCGCTCTCCTGTGATGTTGATAAACCTGGTTTAATCCACTCGCGTTTCATTGTTCATTTTTATAACCGCGCACACGAAAGAAAACACTCTGCGCTCGATCACGTGACACACGCGCTGTTCTCCGCTCACTCCGCTCCCAAAGTTTGTGTCGTCTCTTTTCTTCCTGCGACGATGATGCGACTGTGAGACAAATAATCGTTGTAATTGTCCTTATGTCTGTGGCCTCTTCTTTTCTTTGGCACGTCAAAAAATCGCAAAAGATCCTAAACTCTTGTAGTGTGCAGCCGGCTTTAGGCTGTAATTAATTTTTTTGTTCATTTTGTCATTTTTGTGACATCTTTATACCTAATTAAACGGATTTGAATAAAATGTGTAGCTATCTACTGAACTAACTTAATCTAGAGTCCTAAATAAAAACATTTCATTTGTATTTGACGACAGCCTAGAGACGAAGTTTATATTTGTGCTTGTGTGATTGTGGCAGGTTAAAGCCGGTGGAATACAGCAGCAGCACATCAGATTAGCTGTGTTAGCACCATAGTTTAGCTTCTGTTAACTCAAAATGACTTCTGTGTGGACACGATGTGGAGTTAGTGTAGAAGAGTTTTAAGTTAACACATTCAGTAACAAAGCTGCTGTTTATTTGAGTCGCATGAAACCGTTTGAAAACTTGAAAAAAGTTTTGATAGAAGCTATAACAGGGGTCATGACTCGGGTCACCAATAAGACTTCATCAAAGTCAAGTTAGGGAAAATATTTCCAAGGCAAGGTCCGTAACATCACAGCAAAGTTTCTTTTAAGACTTTTTAAAATTTGACTTTATAATTAAAAATAATTTCAAAACTATTTATTTTTTCACCATATCCCACATAATTTAATGTTATAACCTAATAAAACCTTGTTTTTAAATGAATTATTCTAGGATAATGTTCTTTTAAAAAAGTAGTTGATGGATAAATCTAACCTGTGCTGTGGAGGAAAAGAGTGTTTTCTACACTGTGCTGTGATGGAGTTATTCTAACTCTGTTCTGACTTGACCCTGTTCTGTCCCATGTCTGTCTCTCTGTCCCACTGCCAAAGCAGTTACTGAATGAAGCCATGTGATTGGCTGATTAGCGTTAGGCCACGCGCGATAACATTTCCAAACTTTACGCATGTAGACACAAACACTCGCGCACTCGTGTTCTCTAAATACAAATATGAATCTGCAGACCCAGAGACAGCACCGCACCGACATGAACCGTGTGCGTCTGTCTTTGGCGCTGTGACAGAGAAGAACGAGTCACGGTGGAGATGTGTGCGCGCTTCTGTTGATGCGCTCAGTCAGCACAGCGCTTCTTTATAGAATAACGTCTACATTCTTCAGCCTTTCAGCCAGTGTTTGGCCTGAGGGCTGTGCGGTCCAGACCGAAGTCCGCCTTTCGGTGACCTGGGCTATAGACTATAACATCGCATCGGACTAGCGGTGTCGCTTGTAATGCCTTTTCTTAAAAACTTGAATGTGAAAAAAGTTAGATGAATCCCGGATAATTATTCCTGTAGATCAGAGGCGTGGAGCGCTTTATGCCAAAGTACAGACAGGAGGGGACAGGACCCACACAGCAGCTAGATTAGCATCAGCCTCCTGCCTCTGCTGAGAAGAGACGCAGCTGAAAGGAGCGAGGGTTACCAACTTAAAATGAGTATTCGTGGGGAGGCGTTACTCTCGAGCCGTGTTTGTCATTTTCCAAAACATTTTCAAACCCAGTCAAAATCCAAGACTTTTCCAGGGCCTGGAAATTGGATTTTAATTTTCCATGACTTTTTCAGGTTTTCCATGACTGTACGAGCCCTGCTTTAAACAGAAAACATAAACCAATTAATACAAATACAAATCAATAAGTAACTAAAGTCAAATATTCATTTACACAAGTGTTGATGAAAACAAAATAGTCTTTACTGTATGGATACTGCTTAAGAAACACTGAACCTATAAAACAGATTGTTAAGTATAATTATTGTAAAAGAATTTGCACCAAGAGTTGAACGTGAGTCTGAAATTGCTGTTTTGTGACGACTCTTGTCCAGCTGTGATTGATATAAACTAAATGACTCTACACTGGTCTTCACTTTTCAGTCTGGACTCTCTGAAGCCTGATCTCCAGCTTTTTGAGTCTGACTTTGGGTTCACATGATCCAGCCTCAGCAGCTCTGTCTCCTTTAGTTTGTTCAAGACGACGCAACTTCAGATGAGCAGGTTTTCTGAGTCCTCCTTCAGAGCTGCTGCTGCTTTTCATAACAGCAGATTTTCATATGTCGCAGATGATTCGACTGATATCCAAAAGTCTTTCCACACTTTTCACAGGCAAATATCTTCTCTCCAGTGTGAATCTGACGATGCACTGTGAGGTGTGATAACTGTCTAAATGTTTTACTGCAGTATTCACACACGTATGGCTTTTCTCCAGTGTGGGTTCTCATGTGATCTTTCAGGTTGCTTGAATGTGAAAACTCTTTCTCACATTGATCACATTTAAATGGTTTCTCTCCAGTGTGGACTCTCATGTGATATTTCAGGCTATTTGAGTGTGTAAACTCTTTCTCACACTGGTCACATTTAAATGGTTTCTCTCCAGTGTGGACTCTGGTGTGTTTTTTGAGATTTCCTGCTGTAGAAAAACTGCTCCCACACAGTTCACACTTGTGTGGTTTCTCTTTAGTGTGGATTCTCATGTGAAGTTTTACGTGACTAGAATGTGTAAATCGTTTCCCACATTGGCTACATTCAAATGGTTTCTCTCCAGTGTGGACTCTCATATGATCTGTTAAGAGGCCGGACTGTGAAAATGTTTTCTCACAAACATCACAGCTGAATGGTTTTTCTCCAGTGTGGACTCTGATGTGTTTTTTGAGACTTCCTGCTTCAGAAAACTTTTTCTCACACTGTTGACACTTGTATGGTTTTTCTCCTGTGTGAGTTCTGTAGTGTCGTTTGAGGTCAGAAGCAAAGCGACATGTCTTTCCGCAGCGGTCACAGGTGGAGCTCATTCTGCTGATGGACTTTGTAGATCTGCCATAAACACAAAGACAAGACAAGCAACATTATTATAAGAAAAAACAATTTGACCAGAGTTTGAAGTGACTGTGCTAAAGAGTGATTTTATTTCCACTGCAGAAAGTGTTTTTACAGAAAACAAATCAGTGAGTTATGAAAGAAAAATAGTTTGTAAGTAAAAGAAGCTTCCAGCCCTGACTTTAGTAGTAGTAGTAGTAGTAGTAGTAGTAGTTTATTCAGCCACATACACAAACAAATCAACAAGACATTGTCACAATCAATCAAATACAGTTTGTTCATTGTGACTGAAAGGCATAGGCTGAAGCAAAGCTTGTATATGCCTGCCTGATTCCACTTATAAAAAGTGAATAACAAAACAAGAAATACGAACACAACACTTCTAGTAATTTTACCACATAGAAGAATTTTCTTTCTTTATTTTTACTTTATTCTTTTTTTTAAGTATTATATTTTTAAGTATATATATATATATATATATATATATATATATATATATATATATATATATATATATATAATATATATATATATTTTATCATCAACATATTATTACTATTTTGTCCTCTTATTAAATTACATTATTTATATTACTTAATAGGCGAAGTTTATAATATTTTAATTAATGTTAATTTCAGTTGTCATAGTAAAGGTTAGACTATTGCTTTGTATTTTTCTAGGATTTTTATTTTATACATTTTTTAAAATACTTTAATTGATGTGCAACTTTTTAATTCATCCAAACAGTTCCATAAGTTCACCCCTGTAACTGAGATGCACATAATTTTTTTTGTAGTTCTTACCATTGTTTTTTGAAAGATACCAGTTCCCTTATATTATATCGACTCTCTCTAGGTCTAAACAGCTCCTGGATACATTATGGAAGCATGTGGTTATGGGCTTTATACATAACAACAGCTGTGTTAAACTCAACCAAATCATTTATTTTTAATGTTTTTAATTTAATAAAGAGTGGGTTAGTGGATGCATAATATTCTGCCTGACTAACAATCCTAATCGCTTTCTTTTGAAGTAAGAATACAGAATTCATATTGGATTTGTAATTGTTGTTGTAATGAAAATTTTGTTTCATAGACTCTTTCTATTTCTATATCATTGTTGAAGGAGAAGCTCCGCACACCCGAGGGGCGACAGATGCGTAAGAACATGGCAGATACTTGTAGAAAATAGGTATACCTGACAAAGGTCAGTTGACCGAAACGTTGTCATGCAATAAATATTTTTGCAAAAAAGAGTGAGACGGTGTGCGGGATTTTCTTATTTCTATATAATTAATTTTGATTTTAATTTGTTTAGAGGTTTGTCTGTTTCCAAAAAGTATATATTTGGTTTTACTTAAGTTAAGTGATAGTTAATTAATATCAAACCATTTCTTTATTTTTTTTAGTTCATTTTCTACTGTATCCAGGAGTTGATCTAAGTCTCTTCCTGAGCAGTAGAGACTGGTGTTATCTGCAAACAGTATGCACCTTACGTTTTTTAATATGTCACAAACATCATTTACATACATACAGTAATGAACAATTTTGGTCCCAAAATGGAACCTTGTGGAACTCCATGTTATAATCTTTTTATCTGAGTCAACATTGTTCATATGCACAAATTGATATCTGTTACTGAGATAGCTGTTTAACCAGTCAAGTGCAGTGCCTCTGACGCCATACCTTTCCATTTTTCTCAAGAGTACTTTATGATCAATGGTGTCAAAGGCCTTGCTTAAATCTATGAAAACTCCAAGTTTATGTTGTTTATCTGTTGCTGTTGTTATCTCTTTCACTAGTACCATGACTGCCATCGAAGTGGACCTGTTTGATCGGAACCCATACTGATGATTACTTAACAGATTATTTTTCTCAATAAAACTATCAAGCCTTACTACAAACAATTTTTCTAATATTTTTGAGAATTGTGAAAGTAATGAGATGGGTCTATAATTGGTGAACAGGTGTCGATCACCATTTTTGAATATAGGAATTCCCTTAGCGGTTTTCATTTTGCTGGGGAAGTTGCCGGTAGTAAAGGATTGATTACAGATGTAAGTAAAGGGTTTAACTATGCAATGTATGACAGGGTATATGCAGGGATCTTGAAGTGAAATTTAAGACTTTTTAATACCTATAAAAACAAAAATTAAGACTCCATCGCAACCGTCGCAAGTAATTTTTGTATGGTAAATTATTTAAAACAGTTATTCTTGTGAGTTATGAGAGACAAACTAGAAACAATAGTTAACAGTCCTCAAGAAGCACCTTATATTTTTAGGCACATTTTGCTGAAACAATGTATATTATCCCTAAAAAACAAACTTGTTTATCAAACAAACTCAGTATTATGGACAAGGCAGGTTTTATTTCCTCCTTTAGTGCATTTAGTCAGATTAAAGACAAATAATATTTGTAATTCATATTGACCTGCTTGTCTCTTTGTATCTTAGTTTAATGTCAAACTGTTTGTTTTATCTTGTCTATTTATTAAAGCAGGGATTCCAAACATTTCAGCCCAGGAACCCCCCAAAGAACTGTGCAACAAACTCGCGACCCCCACAGCAAAAATGATTTACTAATTTTAAGTTACAAAACCATTTCAATTAGGCTTAATCGTGTTTATTTTTATAGTGTATTTCTCTATATAACCCCAATTCCCCCAAAACACTGATTAAAAGTCATAATTGTAAAAATTTTGTTTTTTTGTTGATGCTCAAAACCAGCTTGATAAAACCATTCTAATTATGAGCAGGCTCACTTCTCCACAGATATGACTTGTGATCTGGCCTGGTGGCATTATTTGCCAGACTACAAGCAAGTACAGTTATACTCCTCACTAAAAAAGTTACAGTGCTCCTTTAATAACCTTACTGCCCTATCATAAGGTACTGTATGAATGGTGAACAAGGAGGAGAACGAAGCATAAATACAAAACAACAAAAGAAATTGAATAGGCTTTTTACTTTAAAAATAGATCTAATATTATCAGCTCATTTGATCTAAACTTTATCTAAATCTTTATTGGGTTAATTTAGAAGTCTATCTGAAGACAGTGTTTTAGTACTATAAGCCCTTTTGAAAACAGCTGTATTGTGAATATTTAGCGACCACATGTGTCGTTTATGTTTTCTGAAAGTGATCCTTTAAATACATCGTGAGACAGTGATCTTGGTTCAATAGTTAGGTTTCTAGCGCGCAGCGGGGAAACATCCAACGAGTCCATTTGCTACAGGCACGCAGACAATGACGCAAAACTACCCAGCGCATGTTCCACACAGGTCTACGCACATTCAAGTAAACACAAAAATCGTGTCTGGGATTTGCCATAAAAGCTGCAGGGCGCTTCTCTTTATCTCCGTCTTTGCACTGCTCTTGTACCAGAGCCAAAGAGTTCGTTGTGGACATGTTTCGCTAAACTTTCACCAGGCTTTACCATTTATAAAAATTTCACATATTCTGAGTTGCAATGCATACACAAGACATTTAAATGCAGCTCCACAAAGCAAACGACAAAGTAGAGCCCGTTTACACATGTAGGCTAAATATGAAGGCTTTTACGTTACCTGATGGAGCAGATGTGGAATGCACGAGCACGTAGCCTGTGTGTTTATTTCGTGTAAAAACTTTGGACAAATATTCCACGCTTCACGTTTGCGAACAATCCAATAAAATACTTTCTAAAAAAACTACTTGAATGCTGCTGCGGAGGTTTTCGTTGCTGATGCCTGGCTCTGATCCAACTCGCTTGTCCTTTGTGCGCTTTGTGCGTTTTGCAGTTTATTTGCAGCATCTTGAGTTACTCGCTAGATCCCGTAACGTAAAGACACACGGTAGGGCTGTGCGATATGACGATACATATCGTGGGGACGATAGAAAAGCGTCTATCGTGCCATTTCTCTTCTATCGTTTCTATCGTCTGTAACCTAATTTTATCAATCATTTCAGCAAATAAGTCGTGTGTGTGGTATTAAACGTGCTTTGTCTCACGTGTTATAGCGTAACTTCAACAAAACCATACTTAAAGTACTTTTTGTACATCGTCAGAGTCGCCCTTTCTTTCTCTCTCCCAGCGCACCAGCGCGTCTTTGAGCGCGTCAGAAGAGAGAGAGAGTTGGTAAAGACCGCTGTCCGGAGGAAGGAGGAGTGGCCCGGGCTGCAGTCAGCGCCGCAGTCGTGAACAGAGACAGCCGGTGTGGCTCGCTTTTTCTTTCGTCACTCGTTGTCACTCTCGCCAGAGTTCCACCGCGCCCTGCCTGCCGTGCGCACGTCCCGCTATATCTGTGTTCACTCTGCCTGTCGGTCCGCGCGCTCTCGGTGCAGGTCTGCAGCCAGAGCCTCGTGGAGCGCTCCGCCTGTCTTCATGTACGCAGTGCCGTGGCCAATGACCCAATAGCGCTCCGTTAAACACCAGCGAAACAGAGCTGAACGGGACAAAGCACTCCTAATCACTTTGCTCTGTAGTTTACTTTGACGTGTGCCTGTTGTTGGCGAGGGGAAACTAAAGCGCTAACTACAGCCCCAACCTGTAGGTGTTAAAGGGCCAGTGCCAAACACAGCACAAATAAGCTATTAAATTAAATAAAAACGGTATATATTTTTTTGTTTTGTTTAATCTAACTTTACTTGATGAGTAAATTAGCAAATTGTTTTATAAATGGATTCATTTTTATTTTACAGCATTTACACAATTGGAAAATATTGTTTTAATACAATTATAAACATAGAAAACATGACTTTTCTCTTTCCTCTTCACTATAATGAGTCTCATTTGTGACAGTTTAGTTAAATTCACTTCAAAATGAAGTTGAGAAAAGTAAGCAATGAAATAGTGTCAAACTTTACAGTGAATAATTGAAAACGTACTTAATTATGGTATATCGTGATATATATCGTTATCGTGATATAAAAAAATCTATATCGGGATATACGTTTTTTTCCATATCGCCCAGCACTAACACACGGTATATTCCTTGTGCGCTCGGGGTCTCTGGTGGTCCACCTGTCCAAACCATAGGCCTACGCTCCTCCTCGCTCTCGAGTCCTGTGCCTCCTCCGACCTACAGCTGTCACTCGCGTATCACTGCGCGCTCAGAGCGGTGTCTGACCGCAGCACCAAGGTTATTTATTTTTGCCTATTTCACGCTCTGAACATTTTATCAAGCTTTGCAAAAAATTAAGACTCTAATATTGGAATTAAGACTTTTTAATACTTTTTAAGGGTCTTAATTTTGGCAAATTTCATTTATCAACTTTTAAGACTTTTTAATACCCCGCGGACACCCTGTGTAGACATGGTTTTGGTTCGCGCTCTCTTATTTTTTTTTCTTCTTCTTCTCTTTTCTTTAAAAGGCTAATTGGCAAACCTTTATATGAAGGCCATACCTGTTTGTTAAAGCCTGATCCCATCAGATCACAGAAGCTAAGCAAGTTAGGGCCTGGTTTGTACTTAGATGGGAGACTGCTGGAACACTAGGTGCCACAGGGGTATGACAGAAGTGGATTGTCGTTGTCTTTGGGTGAGACAGTTAACTCACAATGCCTCAGTGTTGGTGTACACTTTGTGAATGGATACTAGATTGTAAAGCACTTTGAGTGCCTGGAAAGGTAGAAAAGTGCTTATAAATAGACCATTTACAATTTATATAAAGTTGCTAAAACATTTAAACTTTTTTTTTTTTTTTTATAGAAAACAACTGAATTATGGGCTACCACAACCAACACAACTACTAACCATAAGCAGACCTTACAACTATCTCACAACCAACCCCAACCAACCCTTCCCACAACCACCCTCCCCAGAACAACCAACCAACCAACCACTCTCACAGCCACCAATCACAACCTTCAACCACAACTGTTATGGAAAATCTTACTGTTAAGGTTATATTTTACTTTGATGTATTCAGCAAGGCCTGGGAAAGTCCTGAGTTCAGATATCCCAGAGACCCCATGCCTCCATGTTAATGTAAAATCACACTTGGTACTGCATAGACTTTTTGCTGCCTGGGATGAGGCGACAAGCCCCCCTGGTGGGCTTGACTTCCTCCAGGATCTGATTGTTATATGTTAATCTCACCTTTTGTCTCCCATCCGGGACACACAACATCTCTGTACCTTTGATGCTTTTCAATGTATTCTGCTGTCTGCACCTGCCCATTTGGTCATCCTGCCCCTCCTGATCTGTCTATAAGAGTGTTTGAGACAGACAGATCGGGAGAGCTAGGGACAGACCGGGACCCAGGGACAGTGCAGGTTAATCCAGTGCACGTGCCTAATAAATCAACGCTTTTTGATTCAGACGAACTGCTTCTTCCTGTTTCACTTTTTGAAGACCCTATTTAAGATTCCACGACAACAACCAATCACCATTTACAACCAAGCACCAACCACAAAAACTAACCCCAACCACAACTACAACTACCAACCATAACCAACCACAACCAACCACCACAACAACCACTAACCACAATCAACCACCAACCAGAATCATTAACCACAACCATAAACTACAATCACCAACCACAACCAAGCACTAACTACAATTAATCACAACCACTCCCGCCATTAGAGCTAAGTAATATATCAACGTTGTTTTGGAGATATGCAAAAACTGAATATTGAGTATTTTATGGTAAAAACTGCTTTGAAATAATTTGATTAAAATTTCAAATAGAAAAAAATAAAAAAACACCAATTCGCTATAGAAAGGTGAGATTTTCATCCATTTTAGTTTTTGCACTCACTCATTGGTGTTTTAACAAAATTTGTGTTAGAAATTTAACTTTTTTCACATAAAAATCTTGTTTACTTGCATTTTTCTTGCGCAACCAACCAAATCAACCACAACAAGGCAAGACTTTACAGAGGTAAAGTTTACTTAAATAAATACATAAAGTTTGTTTGCACTGAGATTTATAACAAAAATATTTTTTAATGGGATTTTAGGGAAATAGACTTGATATTTGAAAAAAAATAAAGCAAAATGTAAAATGTAATAAAATAAATACTTTAACATCAGCACGCCACTGGAGGCCCAAGTTTGGATTGTATTTAATTAAAATTGTATGTGTTTTTGTTTTGTATTCCAGTAATGTATGCTTTGTCAGAGATTATCTACTTTGCCTAAAACTTGTCAGGCATTCTATAGAATGCCTAGGTATTGTAGATAATAACACATCTATTTCCTACTTTGCCTGAAAACACCAGGCATTCTATAGAATGCCTAGGCCAGGGGTCTCCAACCTTTTTTGCCAGTTACTTCTGCAAAAGAAAACTGGTGGTTAGCTACTACTTTTAGCGATGACCAAAAATTGAAGTTAACTTTGGCATAAAAGAGGTCTATTTAAAAATGTAGCCAATGTGTATTTAGAAGTGGACACAATTAGGCATCTAAAGATACATTTATGGTAGAAATAGGGATGTAATAAATAAAATTTCAGTAAACAAGCATAAGTTGTGTGATTCTAAAATCCTCTGGCGAGCTACTTGGAAGATGGTGGCGAGCTACTGGTAGCTCCTGAGCTACAGGTTGTAGACCCCTGGCCTAGGCATTCTAGCCTGGTGAATGCCTGGATTATAAACTTTGCCTGTAACACATACTGTATATCTTTGGCAGTTTGAACATTTGACTTCTGTTTCATGACGCGATTTGTCACACCAGCACATAGCCTCAGGTGGCATTTTGCTATTTGTGGATCGCTTGTACTAGCTTTGCAGGGCAGCTACCCAGTGCATCAAAGCTAGGCTATCCGAGTTTAATCCAAACGCTATCGGAGTATAATCCTAAAATCCAAGCCGAAGTTTGAATTAACAGCCAGACCTCCAGCAGCCACCCTTTACCGGTGATACGGCAGTTTATCGGGCTGTTCCACCGCTCTTTTGTTCTCCCTTTTCACGTTGTTTGTGCTAATGCTAACTCTCTGTGCTAATGCTAACTTCTCTGTGGACGTTTGGCTCGTCTCGCTGCAAACGTAAAGTTTTGTCGTTCTGTCCCGAGCTCTAAAAACTGTGCAAATAAACTATCGAACATAAGACACAGCAAGAAAACAAAGCAGCGGCCTTATTCCTCTTTTATAACTCACCTCTTTCACAGACGCAGACTTTCAGAGGAAATGGCGATGTTCTTGTTGTTTTCCAGCAGAGTTACGGGCTGGTGACTGCTGCCTCCTACTGTTCAGACGTTTAAACACATTAAAAGCTCATAATAACCTGCTGAACCTCACTCTTTTTTAACATTACACATCAGTATTTCTGGTATCTCTGAATGCAATATTTACCATAAAAAACACTTTTGACAAGTATGAAATAAATGAAACCTTTATTGCCCCAAGAGGAATTTGTCTTACACACAAGAGCACAAGGGATAAAAACATAAAACACACATGTAGCCACAAGAATACAAAGACAATATTAAGTACAGTCCATGTTACACAGAACACAACATCTACATCAGAGTTTATAGAGAAGCTGAATACTGCGTGGAACACAGGATGTGATGTCTCTTCTGGTCTTCATTCTGGGCATCACAAACCTTCGTCCCGATGGCAGAAGACAGTATTCAGGGTTCAAAGGATGTTGTGTGTCCGCCACAATCTTTTGAGCAAGACTCAAGGTAAATGTATCAGCTAAAACAGAGACGCTGTCCATTTGTGTAACTGAGATCTTGCTTCCTAGTCGCTCTGTCTTTTCCAGTTTTGTTTTGTTTTGTAGAGACCAGGAGTGTCAAACTCAAATGAAGCTGAGGCCAAACTAATCAGAGTCAGAGTTGGTCGAGAACAGTATTTTACAAATAAATCCTTCTGTGTTATTTTCAAATATGACATCCAAGTTAATTTTAGACCAATTGTATCCATTTGCTAATTCCAGTGCATTTTAGGTTTAATAGTCATGTAAAAAGTATTTTAAAATAACATTCTTATACCAAGGTTTACAGGAAATAATCAATTGGACCCTTCTACTGCAAGAGAAAACAAGACTGAACCAGGACTGACACTGATTTACAGATGAAGTTCAAGTCTGTAAAGCTCAGAAAATAAAATTACAACAAATCTTGGTAGCACTTTAAAAGACCTCCACGGTACCTACCAGTTAAGTACCGTGTCAGTTACTAGTAACTAACAGTGACACTTACTAGTACTTACTCTGGTACTTACTGTGGTACTTACACTGGTACCTAGAGTGGTACTTTGAGTGGTACTTGTACCAGCAGTTACTGGTACATACCAGTGGTAGTTACTGTGGTACTTACTGTGGTACTTACACTGGTACCTACAGTGGTACTTTGAGTGGTACTTGTACCAGCAGTTACTAGTACATACCACTGGTAGTTACTGGTACTTACTGTGGTACTTACACTGGTACCTACAGTGGTACTTTGAGTGGTACTTGTACCAGCAGTTATTAGTACATACCACTGGTAGTTACTGGTACTTACTGTGGTACTTACACTGGTACCTACAGTGGTACTTTGAGTGGTACTTGTACCAGCAGTTACTGGTACATACCACTGGTAGTAACTGGTACTTACTGTGGTACTTACACTGGTACCTACAGTGGTACTTTTACCACCAGTATTGGCATGCTGGTATGGTCGTAGCCATACCAGCATGCCAAAGCCTGATCCAGTCAGATCTCAGAAGCTAAGCAGGGTTGGGCCTCGGCAGTACTCAGATGGGAGACCACAGAAGAACCTCTGGTGCCACAGTGGGGCAACTTCAGTGGTACTTACTACAGTAGTTGACAGTCAACTACTGTAGTAAGTACCACTGAAGTACCAGTATGTGTCACTTTAGAACAGGTCCCGTTGTTACTAGTACTTAACTGTCAACTACTGTAGTAAGTACCACTGAAGTACCAGTATGTGTCACTTTAGAACAGGTCCCGTTGTTACTAGTACTTAACTGTCAACTACTGTAGTAAGTACCACTGAAGTACCAGTAAGTGTCACTTTAGAACAGGTCCCGTTGTTACTAGTAGTTGACTGTCAACTACTGTAATAAGTGCCATTGTAGTACCACTATTTACCATTATGTATCATGGTATTTATCAATAAATGTTGGAATTAAGCTAAGATTGTTGTAAATTGTTTTCTGTTGTTTTGTTTACTGAAACAAATAATTACTTTGGTATTTGTCAATACCCAATATTGTTGTGACATAAATAAAGACAGTTGTGCTTTTTTAACACTTGCATTTTATTGTTATTCTTAATTTATAAGCTCTACTTTTTAATTTAGTACCAATTATACCACCACTGAAACATATGTGTGTGCCACAAATTATTAAAAGTGGTAAGTGTACTAATAGTTACCACTGTAAGTACCAGTCACTGCTGACACAAGTACCACCTTAAGTACCAGTGTAAGTACTACAGTAAGTACCACAGTAAGTACCAGTGGTATGTACCAGTAACTGCTGGTACAAGTACCACTATAGGTACCAGTGTAAGTACCAGTGTAAGTACCGCAGTAAGTACCACAGTAACTACCAGTGGTATGTACCAGTAACTGCTGGTACAAGTACCACTCAAAGTACCACTGTAGGTACCAGTGTAAGTACCACAGTAAGTACCAGTAAGTACCAGTGGTATGTACCAGTAACTGCTGGTACAAGTACCACTGTAGGTACCAGTGTAAGTACCAGTGTAAGTACCGCAGTAAGTACCACAGTAACTACCAGTGGTATGTACCAGTAACTGCTGGTACAAGTACCACTCAAAGTACCACTCTAGGTACCAGTGTAAGTACCACAGTAAGTACCAGAGTAAGTACTAGTAAGTGTCACTGTTAGTTACTAGTAACTGACATGGTACTTAACTGGTAGGTACCGTGGAGGTCTTTTAAAGTGCTACCCAAATCTTCATCTTTTTGAAGAAACTGTGAAAAACACAAGTTCATCTTTAGCTCACACTGGCGCCTTTAAACAGAAAACATAAACCAATCAATACAAATACAAATCAATAAGTAACTTAAGTCAAATATTAATTTACACAAGTGTTGATGAAAACAAAATAGTCTTTACTGTATGGATACTGCTTAAGAAACACTGAACCTATAAAACAGAATGTTAAGTATGATTATTGCAAAAGAATTTGCATCAAGAGTTGAACGTGAGTCTGAAATTGCTGTTTTGTGACGACTCTTGTCCAGCTGTGATTGATATAAACTAAATGACTCTACACTGGTCTTCACTTCTCAGTCTGGACTCTCTGAAGCCTGATCTCCAGCTTTTTGAGTCTGACTTTGGGTTCACATGATCCAGCCTCAGCAGCTCTGTCTCCTTTAGTTTGTTCAAGACGACGCAGCTTCAGATGAGCAGGTTTTCTGACAGTCCTCCTTCAGAGCTGCTGCTTTTCTTTTCATAACAGCAGGTTTTCATATGTTTCCAATGACTCGACTGATATCCAAAAGTCTTTCCACACTTTTCACAGGCAAATATCTTCTCTCCAGTGTGAATCTGACGATGCACTGTGAGGTGTGATAACTGTCTAAATGTTTTACTGCAGTATTCACACACGTATGGCTTTTCTCCAGCGTGGATTCTCATATGAACAGTAAGGCTGCTTGAGTGTGCGAACTCTTTCTCACATTGATCACATTTAAAAGTTTTCTCTCCAGTGTGGACTCTGGTGTGAGATTTGAGATGTCCTGCTGTAGAAAAACTGCTCCCACACAGTTCACACTCGTGTGGTTTCTCTTTAGTGTGGATTCTCAGGTGAACTTTAAGGCTACTAGTCTGTGTAAATTGCTTCCCACATTGGCTACATTCAAATGGTTTCTCTCCAGTGTGGACTTTCATATGTTTTGTTAAGCAGCTTGACACTGAAAATGTTTTCTCACAAACATCACAGCTGAATGGCTTTTCTCCAGTGTGGACTCTGATGTGTTTTTTGAGACTTCCTGCTAGAGAAAACCTTTTCTCACACTGTTCACACTTGTATGGTTTTTCTCCAGTGTGGAATCTGGTGTGTTTTTTGAGATTTCCTGCTTCAGAAAACCTTTTCTCACACTGTTGACACTTGTATGGTTTTTCCCCTGTGTGAGTTCTGTAGTGTCGTTTGAGTTTGGAAGCAGAAGGCCATGTCTTTCCGCAGCGGTCACAGGTGAAGTTCATTCTGCTGATGGACTTTGTAGATCTGCCTAAAACACAAAGACAAGAAAAGCAACATTATTATAAGAAAAAACATCTTGACCAGAGTTTGAAGTGACTGTGCAGAAAAGTGAATTCATTTTCACTGCAGAAAGTGTTTTTACAAAAAATGAATCAGTGAGTTATGAAAGAAAAACAGTTTAAAAGTAAAAGAAGCTTCTAGCCCTGACTTTGGACGAGGACCTACAACATCAAAACAGTCTGAACCACTCAAACAAACTTTCACAACAATAACAACTAACATGTGCTTTGATTTTAACAAACTGTATCACACCAAACTCGGGAAAAACCACTGCTGACAATTTCTTTAGTGATTTATTATTCACTCAAGTTTCTTTCCAACGTTTGTGTGACTCACGCATAATTAACAAAAAAATATTTAAATAAGGGAAAAGAGATGGAAATATAAATATAAACTCCAAAACAACCGATTCAATTCTCTTGGCCAACCAATTGACTCTGTGCATTGAAGCTGTTTACTTTCAAATTGTTAGACTTTAGCGTTAGCATTGACAGACAAACACATCTTTTTATAAACACACTTTGGTCCTTTGGTGAAATATTCTCCTCATTTGTAAAGTATTTAACATGCTTTCAAAGAAAACCACCAAAAACTCACTGTTCAGGGCCTGATCTTTAGGAATTTTTCATTTTAGACTGAGGGAGTGAAAACCCCTCAATGAAATGAACTAAACAGGAAATGAACCTGCCGGCAAGATGTTAGCATTTTTGAAAATAAATAGGGCAATGCACAGAGTCCATTACATGTTTCTTAAAAAGAGCACTCGACTATTTAAAATAAATTGAAACTACGTCTTTACAAGGCGCAATACGACTTGTATTAAAACTGTATTTTAATTACAGTAACTAAGTACTTGTAACTTAAATACATCTCAAGATGTATTTAAGATGGCAATTTTGACAAAATATGAAGTCATTTGAAGTACAGTTACTTCAAATTTCTACAGTAAAATGTTTTGATACTGTGGTCGTTGGTAGAACTCAACAGCCTTAGCACATGTGTTTAAGTCCCAATCAAATACCCTTTAAAATACATTTAAAATTGCTAGTCAAAATCTCAAGATCTGGCAAGTTTTGCATAATATGAAGTACTTTGAAGTACAATTACTTCATAATTCTGCAGTAATATAATTTGATAATGTGGTCAATAGTAGTACTCAACAGCCTTGGTACATGTGTTTAAGTCCCATTCTGATACCCCATTAAATATTATTTTTATTGCTAGTCTACATCTCAAGATATGGCCGTTTTTGATTACTGCAAGTACTTTGGAGAACAATTAGACAACTAAACATTTCCAGGGTGATAAAATGTGATTATTAATTTAAACTATAAACGTCTCTTTTTTGGGGTGGGCGGCTTGAATAACTAATTTATGGTGTAATCACATTGCTAACATTTAAACTAATTTCACTGGAGCGGTATAAAACACTTTTATTTCTGTGTAAATAATATCTTTACATTATTTCTTAGCATTTATTAATCACTTGAACACGTTTAATTCCGTTAGCCAGACTATTTAAGTCCGTGATGAAAGTCAGTTCCACCGCTTAGCCAAACTCTGTGTGGTCTTCGAGCAGCTCAGTGGCAGAAGGCACTGAGAATCTGAAGCCTCGTGTGTAACTAACAGTTATTGTGACTCTTATTGTTCCAGAAGTGATACGGCAGTTTATCAGGCTGTTCCACGGCTCTTTTGTTCTCCTTTTCCACGTTGTTTGTGCTAATGCTAACTCTCTGTGCTAATGCTAACTTCTCTATGGACGTTTGGCTCGTCTCGCTGCAAACGTAAAGTTTTGTCGTTCTGTCCCGAGCTGTAAAAACGGTGCAAATAAACTATCGAACATAAGACACAGCAAGAAAACAAAGCAGCGGCCTTATTCCTCTTTTATAACTCACCTCTTTCACAGACGCAGACTTTCAGAGGAAATGGCGATGTTCTTGTTGTTTTCCAGCAGAGTTACGGGCTAGTGACTGCTGCCTCCTACTGTTCAGACGTTTAAACACATTAAAAGCTCATAATAACCCGCTGAACCTCACTCTTTTTTAACATTACACATGAGTATTTCTGGTATCTCTATTTTGGTGAAGCTCCGTGCACTAATATTGTTTAAAGGGAACAATTTTTTTTTAGCTTATTTTTTATGCTCTGTTTTACAATTTCCGAATAAAGTTTTTGCTAAAATAGTTATTTCGTTTATCTTGTCACATTCTGCTAAGGTAAAGTAAGCCATAGTTTGTATAAATAATTAGTTTATTCTTTAATTACTTAAATTCTTATTGTTACATTTGGTTTAGGGCAATGAGGTTATACAGGTGGCGGTGTAACAGAGCCTGGGTGGGCCTATGGTTTTTTTTAACCAGTGGATAGGAGAGGCAGTGATTTGGCCTTGTCATGATATACTTGTTGTTTGCCTTTTTTGATTGTATTTTGAACAGACTTATTTTGTCCACTGTGTAAACCACAACCCACGATGCTCCAAAATGATTATTTGAGTTACGTTTGGTCTTAAGTTTTTACTTTTGTTAGTTTATTGACAAATACATATTCTGTAAAATCCACTTTTCTGAGTCTGCAACCATGTTCTCACTGTGTCTCTCATAATTAGTTGTATTTGAACGGATTCCAGCTTGTTTCAACACTGTAATCAGAAATAGTATCATTGTTTAAAGGCAGAGAATTAAAAACAACAATGTGGAATGCAAAATTTACCATAGAAATAAATGAAACCTTTATTGCCCCAAGAGGAATTTGTCTTACACACAAGAGCACAAGGGATAAAAACATAAAACACACATGTAGCCACAAGAATACAAAGACAATATTAAGTACAGTCCATGTTACACAGAACACAACATCTACATCAGAGTTTATAGAGAAGCTGAATACTGCGTGGAACACAGGATGTGATGCCTCTTCTGGTCTTCATTCTGGGCATCACAAACCTTCGTCCCGATGGCAGAAGACAGTATTCAGGGTTCAAAGGATGTTGTGTGTCCGCCACAATCTTTTGAACAAGACTCAAGGTAAATGTATCAGCTAAAACAGAGACGCTGTCCATTTGTGTTCCTGAGATCTTGCTTCCTAATCGCTCTGTCTTTTCCAGTTTAGTTTTGTTTTGTAGAGACCAGGAGTGTCAAAGTCAAATGAAGCTGGGGCCAAAATGATCAGAGTTAGAGTTGGTCGAGAACAGTATTTTACAAATAAATCCTTCTGTGTTACTTTCAAATATGGCAATTGGGCTATATTATGTTGGAAAAACATCACATTATGTTGCATTATAATGTACATACTGTCATTCCAAGTTAATTTTAGACAAATTGTATCCATTTACTGATTCCAGTGCATTTTAGGTTTAATAGTCATGTAAAAAGTATTTTAAAATAACTTTCTTATACCAAGGTTTACAGGAAATAATCAATTGGACCCTTCTACTGCAAGAGAAAACAAGACTGAACCAGGACTGACTCTGATTTACAGATGAAGTTCAAGTCTGTAAAGCTCAGAAAAAAAAATTACAACAAATCTTCATCTTTTTGAAGAAACTGTGAAAAACACAAGTTCATCTTTAGCTCACACTGGCGCCTTTAAACAGGAAACATAAACCAATCAATACAAATTTAAATCAATAAGTAACTAAAGTCAAATATTCATTTACACAAGTGTTGATGAAAACTAAACAGTCTTTACTGTGTGGATACTGCTTAAGAAACACTGAACCTATAAAACAGATTGTTAAGTATAATTATTGTAAAAGAATTTGCATCAAGAGTTGAACGTGAGTCTGAAATTGCTGTTTTGTGACGACTCTTGTCCAGCTGTGATTGACATAAACTAAATGACTCTACACTGGTCTTCCCTTCTCAGTCTGGACTCTCTGAAGCCTGATCTCCAGCTTTTTGAGTCTGACTTTGGGTTCACATGATCCAGCCTCAGCAGCTCTGTCTCCTTTAGTTTGTTCAAGACGACGCAGCTTCAGATGAGCAGGTTTTCTGACAGTCCTCCTTCAGAGCTGCTTTTCTTTTCATAACAGCAGATTTTCATATGTTGCTGATGAATTGACCGACGTCCAAAAGTCTTTCCACACTTTTCACAGGCAAATATCTTCTCTCCAGTGTGAATCTGACGATGCTCTGTTAGGTGTGGTAACTGTCTAAAGGTTTTACTGCAGTATTCACACACGTATGGCCTTTCTCCAGTGTGGATTCTCATGTGAACAGTAAGGCTATAAGACTGTGTAAACTCTTTCTCACATTGATCACATTTAAATGGTTTCTCTCCAGTGTGGGTTCTGGTGTGTCTTTTGAGATGTCCTGCTGTAGAAAAACTGCTCCCACACAGTTCACACTTGTGTGGTTTCTCTTTAGTGTGGATTCTCATGTGACGTTTAAGGTTACCAGAACATGTAAACTGTTTCCCACATTGGCTACAATCAAATGGTTTCTCTCCAGTGTGGACTCTCATATGTTCTGTTAAGTGGCCTGACACTGAAAATGTTTTCTCACAAACATCACAGCTGAATGGTTTTTCTCCAGTGTGGATTCTGGTGTGTCTTTTGAGACTTCCTGCTCTAGAAAACCTTTTCTCACACTGTTCACACTTGTATGGTTTTTCTCCAGTGTGAGTTCTGTAGTGTCGTTTGAGGAGGTAAGCAGAAGGACATTTCTTTCCACAGCGGTCACAGGTGAAGCTCATTCTGCTGATGGACTTTGTAGATCTGCCATAAACACAAAGACAAGACAAGCAACAATATTATAAGAAAAAACAACTTGACCAGAGTTTGAAGTGGCTGTGCTGAAAAGTGAATTTATTTTCACTGCAGAAAGTGTTTTTACAGAAAATGAATCAGTGAGTTATGAAAGAAAAATAGTTTTTAAGTAAAATAATTTTCCAGCCCTGACTTTGGACGAGGACCTACAACATCAAAACAGTCTGAACCAAAACTCATTCAAACAAATATTCACAACAGTAAGAACTAACATGTGCTTTGAGTTTAACAAACTGTATCACACCAAACTCAGGAAAGACCACTGCTGACAGTTTAATCAAGGATTTATTATTCACTTAAGGTTTCTTCCAACATTTATTTAAAAAAAAGGACTGAAATTATGGTTGTTGTTTTTTTTTTCAATTTATAAATGATTAACAAAAAAGAAATAATATTTACAATATGTGTCTCAAAGAGAGCACTCCACCAGTTAATATAAATGAAAACTATGTCTTTGTGACATCACAGGGCGCTACACTACTAAAGTACTAAAATTGTAATATAATTACAGTAACTAAGTACTTGTAACTTAGTTACATCCAAAACTGTTTTTACAGCGTGTGAGCTCACATCTGCCCTAAACTATTTCTTTGCCTGGAAACGTCTCCTCCTGCTTGTTTCTATAGAAATGTTGCTTCTTTAGCTATAATATTCCACATTTAAGTCTGACTTTCTCTTTATTTTTTTCATGAGATCATCGGGGGAATTTACGCCTCCAGAAAGTTACATGGTGTTTAAGTAAATTTACAATGTTTTAGTCATTTTGAGTTTTTTTATTGTTATTTATTTTTGTTAAGTTTCATTAAAACTTTTACTTGAACAGTGAACGTCAGAACTTTTGTCACCTCTGCTATAAGACCTTTAAGACCATTAGCCCAAACTGAAAGACGTAAAAACTGTAAAAACACGTAACAAACCTTTATCTGAACCTCCTGCAAAACACTGCGGCCTCGTGTGTAACAGTTATTAGTATTGTGACTCTAGATAAATGTACCAGAAGTGATACGGCAGTTTATCGGGCTGATCCACGGCTCTTTTGTTCTCCCTTTTTCACGTTGTTTGTGCTAATGCTAACTCTGTGCTAATGCTAACTCTCTGTGCTAATGCTAACTTCTCCATGGACGTTTGGCTCGTCTCGCTGCAAACGTAAAGTTTTGTCGTTCTGTCCCGAGCTCTAAAAACTCCGCAAATAAACTATCGAACATAGGACACAGAAGGAGAACAAAGCAGCGGCCTTATTCCTCTTTTATAACTCACCTCTTTCACAGACACAGACTTTCAGAGGAAATGGCGATGTTCTTGTTGTTTTCCAGCAGAGTTACGGGCTGGTGACTGCTGCCTCCTACTGTTCAGACGCTTAAACACATTAAAAGCTCATAATAACCTGCTGAACTTTACTCTTTTTAACAATACACCTCAGTATTTCTGTTATGTCCTTTTTGGTGAAGCTTCGTGCACTAATATTGTTTCAAGGGAACTTTTTTTTTTTTTTTTTTTTTTTTGCTTTTTAGCTTGTTTTAATGCTCTGTTTTACATTTTCCTAATAAAGTTTTTGCTAAAAATAGTTATTTAGTTTATCCTGTCACATTCTGCTAAGGTAAAGTAAGCCATAGTTTGTTTGAATAATTAGTTTATTCTTTAATTACTTAAAATCTTATTGTTACATTTGGTTTAGGGCAATGAGGTTATACAGGTGGCGGTGTAACAGAGCCTGGGTGGGCCTATGGTTTTTTACCAGTGAATAGGAGAGGCAGTGATTTGGCCTTGTCATGATATACTTGTTGTTTGCCTTTTTTGATTGCATTTTGAACCGACTTATTTTGTACACTGTGTAAACCACAACCGACGATGCTCCAAAGTGATTATTTGAGTTACGTTTGGTCTTAAGTTTTTACTTTTGTTAGTTTATTGACAAATACAGCGGCATGAAAAAGTATGTGAACCTTTTGAAATTTCTCACATTTCTGCTTAAAATCACCATCAAATGTTATCTGAGCTTTATCAAAATCACACAGATGAAAAAACTATGTCTTCTTTAACTAAAACCACCCAAACATTTATAGGTTTTCATATTTTAATGAGGATAACATGCAAACAATGACAGAAGGAGAAAAAAAAGTAAGTGAACCCTTACATTTAATATCTGGTTACACCTCCTTTGGCAGCAATAACTTCTACCAGACGCTTCCTCTAGTTGCAGATCAGTCTGGCACACTGATCTCATCAATTTTGGACCATTCTTCTTAAAAAAATTCCTGCAGTTCAGTCAGATTCTGGGATGTTGGGCATGAATTGCTGTTTTGAGGTCATGCCACAGCATCTCAAGTCAGGACCTTGACTTGGCCACTCCAGAACGTGTATTTTGTTCTTCTGTAACCATTCTCAAGTTGATTTACTACAGTGTTTTGGATCATTGTCTTGTTGAAGCTTCTTTCCTCTTTTAAGCTTCGACTGTCACACAGACAGCCTCAACTTTTCTTGTAAAACATCAGATAAACTTTTGAATTCATTTTTCCACTAATGATTACAAGTTGTCCAGGCCCTGAGGCAGTAAAACAGGCCTAAACTATAATTTTTCCTCCACCAGGCTTCACGGTGGGGATGGGGCGTTGATGATGGTCAGCTGTTTAATTTTTCCTCTAAACATGATGTTGTGTGTTTCTTCCAAATAATTCAATTTTAGTTTCATCAGTCACCAAAATATTTTACCAGAAGTTCTCTGGAGTGTCTAGGTGATTTTTTGCCAGCTTTAATTGTGCAGCAATGTTTTTTTAGACAGTAGTGGCTTCCTCTGTGGAGTCCTCTGATGAGCACAATTCTAGACTGATGTTTTACATGTAGTCAGTGTAAGCACAGAGATATTGGACTGTGCCAGTACGCTCTGTAAGTCTTTAGCAGACACTCTAGGGTTCTTTTTTACCTCTCTGAGTATTTTGCGCTGAACTTTGGGCGTCATTTTTGTTGAAAAGCCACTCCTCGGGAAAGAAGCAACAGTGCCAACCTCTCTCCATTTGTACATATGTTCTCTAACTGTAGACTAATGAACATCCAGACTTTTAGAGATGATTTTGTAACCTTTTCCAGCTTTATACAAATCTACAATTCTAGATTGCAGGTCTTGAGACAGCTGCTTTGAATCAGAATCAGAATCAGAAAGAATTTTATTGCCATTGTCAGTGAACAAACAGAATTCACAGACTAGGAACTTGCTGCGGTGCTAATGTGCAACATATAACACAGAAAACACAAATAAAGATAAAGAATCTAAAGAGTAAAAAATATCAAATGTAATAAAAAATATTTAAAATATCTAAAATCAAATATAAGGGCATGCAAAAATAAGTCAATAAAAATTAGGCAATCAAAATATACACATTAATCAGAACAATCAAAACAGCAGTGCAATCTGTCAGTGCAAGAGGTAGGATAATACTAAGATATTAACATACTGAATAAATGAACGAATGAATAAAGTGAATAAAGTGACAGGTGATGATATGACTGTTAAAGTGACAATGCAGGAGATCAACAGAGTCGCAGGTTTATAGAGTGTTCATGAGTCCAACAGCAGAGGGAAAGAAACTGTTCTTGTGGCGTGAGGTTCTGGTCCGGATGGACCGTAGCCTCCTGCCCGAGGGGAGTGGCTCAAAAAGTCTATGTCCAGGGTGAGAAGGGTCGGCTGCTATCCGACCTGCACGCCCCCGAGTCCTGGAGACGTACAGGTCGTGGAGAGATGGAAGGCTGCAGCCAATCACCTTCTCAGCAGAGCGCACAATGCGCTGCAGTCTGTGTCTGTCCCTGACTGTGGCTCCAGCGTACCACACGGTGATGGAGGAGGTGAGGATGGACTCAATGATGGCCGTGTAAAACTGCACCATCATCTGGGCCGGCAGCTTGGCTTTCTTCAGCTGCCGCAGGAAGTACATCCTCTGCTGGGCCTTTTTGATCAGGGAGCTGATGGAAGGCTCCCACTTCAGGTCCTGTGTGATGGTGGTGCCGAGGAAGCGGATGGAGTCCACAGTGGTGATGGAAGAGTCTGTCAGGGCGAGGGGGGGTGAGGGGGCTGTGACTTTCCTGAAGTCCACAATCATCTCCACTGTCTTCTGAGCGTTGAGCTCCAGGTTGTTGCTGCTGCACCAGGACACCAGCCGGTCTACCTCCCTCCTGTAGACAGACTCATCACCGTCCGAGATGAGTCCGATGAGGGTGGTGTCGTCCGCAAACTTGATCAGTTTAACAGAGTCGTGGCTGGAGGTGCAGCAGTTGGTGTACAGGGAGAAGAGCAGGGGAGAAAGTACACAGCCCTGCGGAGATCCTGTGTTGATAGTCCGAGTGGTGGAGACATTCTTCCCCAGCCGCACGCACTGCCTCCGGTCCGTCAGGAAGTCAGTGATCCACCTGCAGGTGGAGTCGGGCACGTTGAGCTGGGAGAGCTTGTCCTGGAGCAGAGCAGGGAGGATGGTGTTGAACGCAGAGCTGAAGTCCACAAACAGGATCCTAGCGTAGGTTCCCGGGGAGTCCAGGTGCTGCAGGATGAAGTGGAGGGCCAGGTTGATGGCGTCGTCTACAGACCTGTTGGCTCTGTAGGCGAACTGCAGAGGGTCCAGGAGGGGGGAGGTGAAGGACTTGAGGTGAGGGAGGACCAGGCGCTCAAATGACTTCATGACTACAGACGTCAGCGCCACAGGCCTGTAGTCATTAAGTCCAGTGATACGGGGCTTCTTGGGGACAGGGACGATGGTGGACAGCTTGAAGCAGGCAGGAACATGGCAGGACTCCAGGGAGATGTTGAAAATGTCCGTGAAGACTGGAGCCAGTTCCTCTGCGCAGTGTCTCAGGGTGGCGGGAGAGACACCGTCCGGGCCCGGGGCTTTCCGTGGGTTTTGCTTACGGAAAAGCTTGAGCACATCTTTTTCTGTCACTGAGAAGCCAGTGGAGGGGGAGGGGTGATCAGGGGGGGTCGTACTGTCCGCAGTGGTGAAGGTGGTGAGAGTGGTGGGGGAGGGGTGCGGCTCCAGAGCGGCTGAGGAGGCCTGTGCAGTGGGGTGGGTGGAGGAGGGGTGTTGGATTTCAAATCTGGCATAGAAGGTGTTAAGTTTTTCAGCCAGTTGTAAATCATCCGCAGCGTGTTGGGCTCTAGGCTTATAGTTGGTGATTTGCCTGAGCCCTCTCCAGACAGAGGCGGAGTCTTGGCAGAGAACTGCTCCTTCAGACGTTTATTGTACCGAGATCTCGCCTGTTCCACCTCTCTTGAGAACTGGTACTTAGCGACCTTGTAGCCCTCTCTGTCATTGGCTCTGTAGGCTGCTTCCTTCTCCCTCCTCAGCTGTCTCAGTCTGGGCGTGAACCAGGGCTTATCGTTGTTAAAAGTAACCCTGGTTTTTGTTGGGATGATGCTGTCCTCACAGAATTGTATGTATGACGTCACAGTGTCTGTGTAGTCATCCAAGCTGTCTGTGGCAGCTCTAAACACGTCCCAGTCTGTTGTGTCCAAACACGTGCGAAGCTCCTCCACAGCCTCGCAGGTCCACCTCTTAGAAGTTCTCACTGCAGGTTTAGAGAGCTTCAGCTTCTGTCTGTATGAGGGGATGAGGTGAATCATGGCGTGATCCGAGAAGCCCAGAGCAGCGCGGGGCACGGCTCTGTAAGCTCCACTGACTGTAGTGTAGCAGTGATCCAACGTGTTCTGCTCTCTTGTCGGGCATTTAACAAACTGTCTGTACTTGGGTAGTTCCTGGCTCAAATTCCCTTTCTTAAAATCCCCGAGGATGATAACTAGAGAGTCCGGGAAGGTCCGCTCCACACATAAAATCTGATCAGCTAGTGCGCGTTGAGCCTCGTGCACGTCCGCGCTTGGCGGGATGTAAACAGCCGCAAGAATGAATGAAGCGAACTCACGTGGAGAATAGAATGGTTTACAGTTTATGAAGAGGTATTCCAGAGCAGGAGAGCAGTGCTGGGAGATCACAGTTACATCCGAACACCAGGCGTTGTTAATGTAGAAACAGACCCCTCCACCTTTCGTCTTTCCTCCGGATAAGTCCCGTTGTCTGTCCCCGCGGAGGAGCTGGAAACCCTCCAGGTGAAGCGCGCGGTCCGGGATCTGCTCGTTGAGCCACGTTTCCGTGAAGCACAAGACACAAGAGGTGGAAAAGTCTTTGTTTCGCCTCATCAACAGCATCAGTTCATCCGTCTTGTTGCAGAGCGAGCGGACATTTGAGAGGAAAATCCCAGGTAGGGGCGAGCGAGAGCCGCGTCTCCGCAGACGTACAAGGACGCCGCCACGCTTTCCTCTCCTACGGCGTCTCACTTTTTTCGTTAAAAAGTTGACAAAATCTGCCGCAGCCACTAAAAAGACTGGCAGTAGGTCCGGCGGAGTTGACGTTCTGATGTTTAAGAGCTCTTCACGGGTGTAAGAGCACGCTGACACACGATTTACGGACAAAAACAAACAAAACACGACGCACAGAAACACCAGAGCGCCCTGCCTCGGCGCCATCTTGGAAAGATGGCGAGCCATGGTGAACAACAGACATTAGTCGTGTTCAAGATGGTCAAGGCGGTGCAGTCGGCTCAAGGCGTTAAGGGGGGTCGAGTCAGATGACAGCGCAAGAGATCAATCAGCGCTAAGGACAGTGCTGTCGTCAGACCCGACCCCCCTTAACGCCTCGAGCCGACTGCACCGCCTTGACCATCTTGAACACGACTAATGCTTCACATCAAGACACAGTGCTTACCAGGTGTGTCTTTTATAGTGGGCAGGGCAACTTTAAGCCATTCCTCAGTGATTGGACACACTCTGACTTAAATTGTTTGGTAAAATTGGGAAATATTTGCTCTTAAAGTCTCCTTAGGCAGAAGGTTCACTTACTTTTTCTTTCCCCTTTTGTCAATGTTTGCCTGTTATCCTCATTAAAAAATGAAAACCTATAAATGTTTGGGTGGTTTTAGTTAAAGCAGACACTGTTTTTTCATTGGTGTGATTTCGACAAAGATCAGATCACATTTGATGATGATTTTAAGCAGAAATGTGAGAAATTTCAAAAGGTTCACATACTTTTTCATACCACTGTACATATTCTGTAAAATCCACTTTTCTGAGTCTGCAACCATGTTCTCACTGTGTCTCTCATTATTAGTTGTATTTGAACTGATTCATCAGAAATAGTATAATAATTAATGGCAAATAATTAAAAACAATGTGGAATGCAATATTTACCATAAAAAACACTTTTGACAAGCATGAAATAAATGAAACCTTTATTGCCCCAAGAGGAATTTGTCTTACACACAAGAGCACAAGGGATAAAAACATAAAACACACATGTAGCCACAAGAATACAAAGACAATATTAAGTACAGTCCATGTTACACAGAACACAACATCTACATCAGAGTTTATTGAGAAGCTGAATACTGCGTGGAACACAGGATGTGATGCCTCTTCTGGTCTTCATTCTGGGCATCACAAACCTTCGTCCCGATGGCAGAAGACAGTATTCAGGGTTCAAAGGATGTTGTGTGTCCGTCACAATCTTTTAAAGAAGACTCAAGGTAAATGTATCAGCTAAAACAGAGACGCTGTCCATTTGTGTTCCTGAGATCTTGCTTCCTAGTCGCTCTGTCTTTTCCAGTTTAGTTTTGTTTTGTAGAGACCAGGAGTGTCAAACTCAAATGAAGCTGAGGCCAAAATGATCAAAGTCAGAGTTGGTCGAGAACAGTATTTTACAAATAAATCCTTCTGTGTTATTTTCAAATATGGCAATTGGACTATATTATGTTGGAAAAACATTACATTATGTTGCATTATAGTGTACATACTGTCATTCCAAGTTAATTTTAGACAAATTGTATCCATTTGCTGATTCCAGTGCATTTTAGGTTTAATAGTCATGTAAAAAGTATTTAAAAATAACTTTCTTATACCAAGGTTTACAGGAAATAATCAATTGGACCCTTCTACTGCAAGAGAAAACAAGACTGAACCAGGACTGACACTGATTTACAGATGAAGTTCAAGTCTGTAAAGCTCAGAAAAAAAATTACAACAAATCTTCATCTTTTTGAAGAAACTGTGAAAAACACAAGTTCATCTTTAGCTCACACTGGCGCCTTTAAACAGGAAACAAACCAATCAATACAAATCAATAAGTAACTTAAGTCAAATATTAATTTACACAAGTGTTGAAAACTAAACAGTCTTTACTGTGTGGATACTGCTTAAGAAACACTGAACCTATAAAACAGAATGTTAAGTATGATTATTGTAAAAGAATTTGCATCAAGAGTTGAACGTGAGTCTGAAATTGCTGTTTTGTGACGACTCTTGTCCAGCTGTGATTGATATAAACTAAATGACTCTACACTGGTCTTCACTTCTCAGTCTGGACTCTCTGAAGCCTGATCTCCAGCTTTTTGAGTCTGACTTTGGGTTCACATGATCCAGCCTCAGCAGCTCTGTCTCCTTTAGTTTGTTCAAGACGACGCAGCTTCAGATGAGCAGGTTTTCTGACAGTCCTCCTTCAGAGCTGCTGCTTTTCTTTTCATAACGACAGGTTTTAATATGTTTCCAATGACACGACCAACGTCCAAAAGTCTTTCCACACTTTTCACAGGCAAATATCTTCTCTCCAGTGTGAATCTGACGATGCTCTGTGAGGTGTGATAACTGTCTAAAGGTTTTACTGCAGTATTCACACACGTATGGCTTTTCTCCAGTGTGGATTCTCATATGAACAGTAAGGCTGCTTGAGTGTGCGAACTCTTTCTCACATTGATCACATTTAAAAGTTTTCTCTCCAGTGTGGACTCTGGTGTGAGATTTGAGATGTCCTGCTGTAGAAAAACTGCTCCCACACAGTTCACACTCGTGTGGTTTCTCTTTAGTGTGGATTCTCAGGTGAACTTTAAGGCTACTAGTCTGTGTAAATTGCTTCCCACATTGGCTACATTCAAATGGTTTCTCTCCAGTGTGGACTCTCATATGTTTTGTCAAGGAGCTTGACACTGAAAATGTTTTCTCACAAACATCACAGCTGAATGGTTTTTCTCCAGTGTGGATTCTGATGTGTCTTTTGAGATCCGCTGCTGTAGAAAACCTTTTCTCACACTGTTCACACTTGTATGGTTTTTCTCCTGTGTGAGTTCTGTAGTGTTGTTTGAGTTTGGAAGCAGAAGGCCATGTCTTTCTGCAGCGGTCACAGGTGAAGCTCATTCTGCTGATGGACTTTGTAGATCTGCCATAAACACAAAGACAAGACAAGCAACAATATTATAAGAAAAAACAACTTGACCAGAGTTTGAAGTGACTGTGCTGAAAAGTGAATTTATTTTCACTGCAGAAAGTGTTTTTTACAGAAAATGAATCAGTGAGTTATGAAAGAAAAATAGTTTGTAAGTAAAAGAAGCTTCCAGCCCTGACTTTGGACGAGGACCTACAACATCAAAACAGTCTGAACCAAAACTCATTCAAACAAATATTCACAACAGTAAGAACTTAACATGTGCTTTGATTTTAACAAACTGTATCACACCAAACTCAGGAAAGACCACTGCTGACAGTTTAATCAAGGATTTATTATTCACTTAAGTTTTCTTCCAACATTTATTAAAAAAAAAAAGACTGAAATTATGGTTGTTGTTTTTTTTCAATTTACAAATGATTAACAAAAAAGAAATAATATTTACAATATGTGTCTCAAAGAGAGCACTCCACCAGTTAATATAAATTAAAACTATGTCTTTGTGACATCACAGGGCGCTACACTACTAAAGTACTAAAATTGTAATATAATTACAGTAACTAAGTACTTGTAACTTAGTTACATCCAACACTGTTTTTACAGCGTGTGAGCTCACATCTGCCCTAAACTATTTCTTTGCCTGGAAACGTCTCCTGCTTGTTTCTAAAGTTGCTTCTTTAGCTATAATATTCCACATTTATGTCTGACTTTCTCTTTATTTTTTTCATGAGATCATCGGGGGAATTTACGCCTCCAGAAAGTTACATGGTGTTTAGCTAAATTTACAATATTTTAGTCATTTTGAGAAGTTTCATTAATACTTTTACTTGAACAGTGAACGTCAGAACTTTGTCACCTCTGCTAATATAAGACCTTCAAATCCATTGGCCCAAATTGAAAGTCATAAAAACTGTAAAAACACGTAACAAACCTTTTTCTGAACCTCCTGCAAAACACTGCGGCCTCGTGTGTAACAGTTATTAGTATTGTGACTCTAGATAAATGTACCAGAAGTGATACGGCAGTTTATCGAGGTGTTCCACGGCTCTTTTGTTCTCCCTTTTCACGTTGTTTTTGTTAATGCTAACTCTCTGTGCTAATGCTAACTCTCTGTGCTAATGCTAACTTCTCTGTGGACGTTTGGCTCGTCTCGCTGCAAACGTAAAGTTTTGTCGTTCTGTCCCGAGCTCTAAAAACTGTGCAAATAAACTATCGAACATAAGACACAGTA
>CM076405.1:706772-726536 GCA_038363315.1 Mugilogobius chulae | reverse complement strand
TTATGAGAGACTTCAGGAGCGTGTATGTGTCCTTTATGAAATCTAGTGAATGACATAAATATAACTTGTGACAGGTCTCATATGAAAGTTAAACTGTTGTAATATATATAGCAATTGTTATAAGAATTATTAAGAGAGAGGTTATAAACAGATTTATAAGGTCATTATTACGGTCAATAATCACGATTATGTTTTACAGAATTTTTGTAAACGCTTACAGCAATAATCGTAATTGAATATTTAATTCGATTAATGCACAGCCTACATGAAGTGCCACCTATTTTACCTATTATTAGAAGTGTTACCAAAACCTTGTACATTTTTCAGAAGGCCATGGCTTTTGGCTCAAGTGCACAACACAACACTCGAAACGACACTGTCCCAAAATAAAATGCTAGTGGCTTTACTAATACTTTACACAAATGTCATTCCAGTACTAAAGCAGAATTCAACTGGAACTAGACCAGATGAAATCCAGAATCAAAACCAGGTTTACAGAACTGAACCAGGTCTAAAACAGTTTTCACTCACAATTAAAGCAGTCGACTAAAGAAGAGTAAATATATGTTGGAATATTTGGAAGCTTATATTAATAGGCCTACTTTAAAACTCAGACTGTGTCTTATATTAATGGAACACACAGTCTCAAATGTCATGTCTACAAATGAGCTTTCTGCACTTTAGGCCTGATTAAATGAGGTTTGTAATAAGACAATTACAGTAGAAGAGCTTTTGTAATGCTACATTGACAATATTTGCTGTGATAATGAGCTCAAAGTGCGTGTTTTGTGCCTTTGGCCCGTGGATATGGTCACAGTAGTGTCTGTTTTAGGCTCTGTCTAGTTGTGTCAGGAGCGTGTTAGCAGCTGCAGCTGTAGCTCTAATGAAGCACAAAAACACACATTTCTTGAAGTAAACTTACAGAAAACATGACCTCTAGACTTTGACAAAAGGACACAGTGCTAGTGCTTGGTTTGACTCGCATAAAACGGTCTAAACTCATAAGATGTTAGCTGAACAGGGAAAGTCATAAAAGCTCACGTTTTTTCTTCACAAACGTCTCGTAGTTTGAGTCAGGGGCTGGTCAGTCGGTGTCTGAGTGAAAATGTCCAAAAGTTGTGTCTTCTTTCCGTAGAAACCGTCGAGTGAAGCTCACAAATGCAGAGTTTTGCTCGCAGCGTGGGTTTGCAAAGTTTGCAATGACCAGCGTCACTTAAAAACAAGCGCTAAGGTAACAGCGCACGTGCGTGCTGACGTCAGGACGCGCGTGGCTTTGGCCGCGAGGAAATCATAGATTTATAAAAAGAAATGCGAGTTTATTATTTCATGTACAGACCTATGTATTTTTATAGGATTTTAATAACAATATGTTTGTAAAATTATAATAAAAAAGTGCAATAAATGTATTTGAGTAAACGTCTAAAACTACCAGTGGCAGAATATTCTATTTAAACCTAGAATAGTTCGGGTCCAGGTCTAAATCAGATTAGGGCGGACATTGGCCTTAGGTTTGGTGTAAAACGTTTGAGAAGCTCTGGGCTAATGTCCTGCAATATTTGAATCAGCTTAAGTTCTAATTTAAACCAGTGTTTGGATTATTTTAATCATTATTCATTCTTTCATTTAGACTATTTTGTTTAGTGGCAATGGTCATAGGCTCCACCATCTTGTATTTTGGAGTTACCATTACAATTAAGCTAGGCCTACATCTTTTATTCAATAAGCTACATCCAAATTCATAATCACTTGAATGTTAACTTTATAAGGAATTCAAAGTTTTAGTGCCTCCGTCTTTAGAGTCTGCACAAAGAAAACTCTAGAAAATGTGAAACATTTTTGAGAACAGATATTTTGGACTTCAGTCTATATATTTCTGCTTCACTTGACACTATTTGTGCTGCTGCTGATGGTGAGTCTGTTTGATTTATTATGGCCTGTCCTTAAACGTTCTAGAGTCAAAGATGGCTCAGTCTGAGGTTTATTACAAGTGTTTTAACTACAACGTTACATTCATGTGCAAATGTCTCTGTAAATGTCATGTTGAAATAGTCATTCAAATCAGCGCTGTGGTGGAGACAAGACATTTTAGATCCATTTTGTGTTTTAATAAGAACAACATACAGTATAAATCACTGAAGCACATATGTCATCATTTATTCTAAACACATGAGAACAAACACACCAGGTCCTCTTTTAACTAGAATGTTGAATAAATATGATTTATCTGACTATTGCACTTGTAAAATGCATGTGTAACAGTAAACATGCTTCTTCTTTCATCTCATAAGTTCACAGGCTTATTTCTGCTTCATTTGTGCACATAAACAGTTCCAGACTTGAACCACCAGAGAGCGCCAAAAGTCACTTAGAGAGGCTTACAGGACATCCCAGCATTCTACAGGTCAAGAGGATTTAATGTCTCCTAATCATGAGGGCACAGTGAAAGAGAGACAAGGTCAAGTCAAGGACTAAAACAGCACGACTAAACATGAACTAAACATGAACTAAACAGGACTAAACATGGACTAAACATGGACTAAACATGGACTAAACATGGACTAAACATGGACTAAACATGGACTAAAGCAGGACTAAACATGGACTAAACAGGACTAAACAGGACTAAAGACTAAACATGGACTAAAGCAGGACTAAAGCAGGACTAAACATGGACTAAAGCAGGACTAAACATGGACTAAAGCAGGACTAAACGTGTGCTAAAACAAGACTAAAGTTAGACTAAAACAGCACTATACATGGACTAAAGCCGGACAAAAACAGGACTAAACATGAACATGGATTATAGCAGGACTGAAACAGGACTAAACCTGGACCAGAAGATGGACTAAACATGCACAATGCCAAAACTAAAGCAGGAAGTGAACTAAATGTGGACTGCAGCAGGACTAAACATGGACTGTAAATTGTGCCGATTACTATGACCCAACAAACCCATTATTCATCAAATTAAATGTGTTCAAATGACATGATCTTGTAGATCTGCAACAGTCATGTATAAGGCTCATAATCACAAGCTCCCGGACTGTCTCCAGGGGAGATTCAAACTCAGAGAAACTACATAGAATCTAAGAGGAACAGGTTTATATTATAAACAGAAAGTTAGGACAAATACCAAAAGTAGATGAACCTCAGTGAGAGGAGTAAACCTTTGGAATAGTCAGGATGACTCATTAAAACATCCACTTCACTAAAGGCATTTAAGAACATGTTTAAAATGAATATAATAGCCAGTTATAAACAATTAGAAACAGCACATACAGTTCAATCTAAATATTAACGTTACTTTTGACCGTCCTGTCTCCATAAGAAATGGAAAATATCAATAATTATTTGAAGATTACCAGTAAAACATTCTTAAAATACCAAGATCAGCTTTTAGCAAGTAGATGTTGTGTATTTGTGTCTCTATCTTGTTGCTTCTTGACTGTAAAAATGGCCACATAATTGGTATCCTTATTTGTTTCCTGTGTAAATGTGTGTAAACAGGGTTTTGGGCTTCTATAAGTGTTACACTTCAGCCTAAAGCCTTTCAGTCATTTCAATGTAAAATGTCTTGTAGTTTGTCAAACTAAAGTATTTGCTGTGTGACTGAAGAAACAAAAAAACTAAAGTAAACTATGACAGGACTAAAGCAGCCTGGAGTAGTCTAACACCCATATGATGACATCATGTCTATCATGTCCCTGATTGGTCAAAGTGACACTGTTACAACTCTCCTCAGACTCATCTATTTTGATTGGTCTTAATGACACTTTTTTCTGAATGATTTGCTCGTTAAAATGTGTTGACAGAAACTTAAACATTCCATTGAATAATCACTTGAGAAGTACCTCCATAATAACTTGATTTAAACGCTAGCTCAGTCTGCAATAGAAAGGTCAAATGTCCCGTGCACTTTCCTAATGAAGATGTCTTTACAAGAAGACAAATGTGTTTTGTGGGAAAACAACAAGTGAAAGACAAACAAGTGAAAAGGCTCATTTCTCTGGCTTTATTGGAGCCAGGCTCAGCTTGTTGTTGCTGTTCTTCTTCTTCTTGCTGTTGTTGTTGTTGTTGTTGTTGTTGTTGTTGCTGCTGCTGCTGCTGCTGTTGTTGTTGCTGCTGTTGTTTATGTAGTTGTTGTTGTTATTGTTGTTGTTCTTGTGTCAGATGCTCATAAGTCCAGTGCTGTTTGGAGTTGCAGAACTGAACCACAGTAGAAGCACTTGCACAGGTTAAAGGTCGCTGCTGTCAAGTCATCTTAAAGAAGTTTGAGAGCTGATGTCTGGACTTGAAGAACTGAAGAAGAGCTCTGGCTGACGTCTCAAGTTGACAAATTGGTTCTTTGGTCTGGAGTGGTTGTAAACTGTACATTAAAAACACAAAACACATTACTTTATGAGCAAAAATACACAAGACCAAATCTATCAATCACATAATAGTCTTTTGAAATGAAAGCACAATGACATGTCCAAATCAAATGAATACAACTTATTTGAAACGTACTGCTCATGTGATACACTGGTATCATGGATTTGCCAGGAACAGAACACAAATATGCACATACAATCAACTCAAGTATATTTAATGACCTTTGTGATGCAGGGAGGTAGAGCCGTGCTGGTTGGACGTGGAGAGCTGAACCATGACCAGGCACAAACTGATGTGTGGGACAAAGATAGTCTTGGAGAAGCTTAAGAGCTGATGTTTGAGCCTTATTTCTGCTGGATTCCATTTGGAGACAGTGATGTTAAAGAAGAGCTCTGGCAGGTGATTAGAGGCTGCAGCCAAAACAAAGTACAATGAGATTTCACTGTGTCACAATGAAATGATTGTTTTTCTCCTGTTTAAACTGACTTTTCCACAGATGACACCATTGATGGTGAATGTTCTTCATGTATCAGATCCACTGTGGCTTTCTTCTTGTGCACTTTCCTTAGAAGAGAGGAAAAACCAAATCAATGTGATGATTCTGTCCAAAACAAACACATGTTCTCTGTGGGACTTCTTTTTCAGTCAAACTAAAACACTTACAAAGCCATGAGCTGATTCCACCTTACACTGGGCTGTCACAGTTTCTCTTGAGGCTGTTGTGCTGAACTAGGGCTGCAAATGACAAAAATGGCAAGAAGTGAAATGAGCCGACAGAACTTGAAACTACGAAGCTGAATTCATGTTCAAAACATCAGCTATAATAAACCTTTTTAGTGCTGTAAGGACAAGGCCATGCTGTTGGAGTTGGAACCATGGGAGAATCACAGATGTGGGGCAAACATGGCTATTGTCATGTGGTCTTGGTGAAGTTGGATGGCTGAGGTTTCATCTTTATTTCTAGACTGAATTTGGAGACACAGATGGTGAAGGTTGGAAAATCAGCTCTGGCCTAAGTTAGGACAATGTTGAAGTGGACAGACTGCCTCTTTGGTCTGGAGTTGTTACAAACTGTAGATTGACAAAAAGAATTGCATTACTTTAAGTGCAAAATACAAACTATCAAAACTATCAGTTTAAAAACAATGTGACTGATGAACACCTTTTGTTTGGCTGAAGTTCATGGTTGACATGGTGAGGGGAAGAAGTCTCACAGGCCTTTGGACCTCTTAAAGGCTGCAGGAATAAAACAAAAGTACAAAGACTTTTCACTGTGTCCAAATCTAATGAATTTGACTTATTTTTAAGCTTACTATGCAAATGCAGTTCAATGTATTTAAAACTATTTTAATCATCATGAATCATAGTTTAGTACCTTTTGTGAAGACAAGGTCATGCTCGATAGAGAACACCCAGGCACAAATGATGTAAGGGACAAAAACAGCGGCTGTGACGTCGTCTTGGAGTTGGCTGATGCTCTGGCTGACGTTAGGGTCGTGAGGTTTCAGGAACTGGATCTTTGGCCGGCCACAAGAGTCTGTAATTATACTGCAGTAAAAACTTGCACATTTCAAACTGACATAAGAAAATAGAACTTTGAAATACTTACATTGTGCTAAAAAGAATACATCAATTAAAGACAGTTTTTAACTAAGGCTGCTAGTTATCTAACAAAACCTACTACCTAAAAACAACATTAACATGGTGTCCCTGTCGTTGGTGATGTTAGGCTGGGACACTGACTGAGAGAGTGAGGAGGTAAAGGTCCCTGTAGATGGTGATGTTAGGCTGGGACACTGACTGAGAGAGTGAGGAGGTAAAGGTCCCTGTAGATGGTGATGTTAGGCTGGGACACTGATGGAGAGAGTGAGGAGGTAAAGGTCCCTGTAGATGGTGATGTTAGGCTGGGACACTGATGGAGAGAGTGAGGAGGTAAAGGTCCCTGTAGATGGTGATGTTAGGCTGGGACACTGATGGAGAGAGTGAGGAGGTAAAGGTCCCTGTAGATGGTGATGTTAGGCTGGGACACTGATGGAGAGAGTGAGGAGGTAAAGGTCCCTGTAGATGGTGATGTTAGGCTGGGACACTGATGGAGAGAGTGAGGAGGTAAAGGTCCCTGTAGATGGTGATGTTAGGCTGGGACACTGATGGAGAGAGTGAGGAGGTAAAGGTCCCTGTAGATGGTGATGTTAGGCTGGGACACTGATGGAGAGAGTGAGGAGGTAAAGGTCCCTGTAGATGGTGATGTTAGGCTGGGACACTGATGAGAGAGTGAGGAGGTAAAGGTCCCTGTAGATGGTGATGTTAGGCTGGGACACTGATGGAGAGAGGTTGGTTTTGTAAAGGGGCAGTTTCAAGTTGAAAGCTGCTAACAAACACAAATTAAAGTTAACACCACACAATAAATAGAAAATTTTGTTACATACAAAAACTTGAAATAACTAATGTTAAAAGCACACACTAAAATGCCCTATAGAGTCTTTGGCCTTTGTTCTCAAAACACAGAGACTTTGGCCATTCGCTCTTAAAATACTGAGTCCATGACCGTTTGTTCTCAAAACACAGCGTGTTTGGCCATTCGCTCTTAAAATACTGAGTCCATGACCGTTTGTTCTCAAAACACAGCGTGTTTGGCCATTCGCTCTTAAAATACTGAGTCCAGGGTTGTTTGTTCTAAAAAAACTGAGTCTGAAACCCTTTGCTCTGGGAGGACAGACTAAAGCCACTGTTTCCACGTTGAGATGAACCAGCTAAGGTGGCTTGGGCATCTAGTCTTGATGCTCAGAGAGAAAGCCTCCCTGGTGAGGTGGAGATGTTCTACTGGGAAGAAGTGTCTCTTTGTGGTCTGGGTACATATTGTGATTCTGCAGAGGAGCCAGAAGAAATGTCTGAGGTGAGGGAAGGCTGCTACGTCCAGTTCAAAATGAGGCACCAAAGCAGTTCCAGATAAGCACTCGGAAATGGATGGATCACACTTTCCAGTCCTTCCAGTCCAGCTCTTGATCTGCAGGTAGGCCTCCATCTGCTGCATCCAGTCAGGATACAGGAGCGCAGACTCAAACGCCACCTTTAGGACAAGAGGGACAGAGTTAGAATGTGGCAGCTAGCTCAGCCACCTCAGCAGAAGCACAAGTATGCTTAGGAGGGTTAGCAGCACATGTAAGCTTAGCAGCAGGTGTACAGCAGCAGAAGCAAAAGCAAGCTAAGGGAGCTTAGCAGAGGGCAGAGCAGCAAAGCAAGCTAAGGAGCTTAGCAGCAGGGGCAAGAGCAGCACAAGCAAGCTAAGGAGCTTAGCAGCAGGGGCAAAGCAGCAGAAGCAAGATTAGGACGTTTAGCAGCAGAGGTGGAAGCAGCATAAACAAGGTTAGGACGCCTAACAGGATGGGTGGGAGCAGCAGAAGAAAGCTTAAATCGCTTAGCAACATAGATAGAAGCAGCAAAAGCAGGTTAGAACGCTTAGCAGGGTGGGTGGGAGAAGCAGAAGCAAGCTCAGTTCGCTTAGCAACAGGGACAAAAGCAGCAGAAGCAGGCTTAGGGAGCTTAGCGGCAGGGACAAAAGCAGCAGAAGCAGGCTTAGGGAGCTTAGCAACAGGGTAGGCTTAGCAGCAGGAACAAAAGCAGCAGAAGCAGGCTTGGGGAGCTAGCAGCAGAAGCAAGCTTGGACGCTTAGCAGCAGGGGTTAGACCAGCAGAAGCAGGTTAGACGCTTAGCAGGGTGGGTGGGAGCAGCAGAAGCAAGCTCAGTCGCTTAGCAGCAGGGCAACAGCAGCAGAAGCAGGCTTAGGGAGTTTAGCAGCAGACACAAACGCAGCAGAAGCAAAAGCATGCTTAGGGAGCTTAGCAGCAGGGGTAGGCTTAGCAGCTGGGGCAATAACAGCAGAAGCAGGCTTGGGGAGCTTAGCAGCAGGGACAAAAGCAGCAGAAGCAGGCTTGGGGCCTTAGCAACAGGGACAAAAGCAGCAGAAGCAGGCTTCAGTGCTTAGCAGCAGGGGTAGGCTTAGCGGCAGGGACAAAAGCAGCAGAAGCAGGCTTGGGGAGCTGAGGAGCAGGGACAAAAGCAGAAGCAGGCTTGGGGAGCTGAGCAGCAGAAGCAAGCTTGGGACGCTTGCAGCAGGGTTAGAGCAGCAGAAGCAGGCTTGGGACGCTTAGCAGCAGGGATTAAGGAAGAAGCAGCAAGCTTGGGACGCTTAGCAGCAGGGGCAAGCTCAGCATCAGGGGCAGTAGCAGCAGCCGAAGCAAGCTGAGGGAGCTTAGCAGCAGGGGCAGGAGCAGCAGCACGGGCAAGAGCAGCAGAATCAGCGCGTTTGCGGGCCTGACGAGCCTGCTTAGCAGAGACATAGTCAGGAAGCATGCAGTCAGGCAGAGGAATGAGCTGAAGTCTGTTAGGAGGAGCAGAGGGGGGCTGAGAGGAGTTACCACAAGTGGCCATGGCAGAGGGAGAGAGTGGAATAGTGTGTGTGTGAGTGTGAGTGTGTGGACTTAGGCCCAGAGGCGGATCCTGTGCAGGAGGTCCGAGGGTCTGAAGAAACACTGGGCCAAGAATCACACAGATCTGTGGAGAGGAACACAATGAGTCAGACAACGTGATATTAAAGTCTTTTTCAACACTTTATTTCACCAATGCAGAGCCAACAGTGACCAGTTTATTATTACCAACGTTAGCAAAGTTTGGAGGCACTTCATCAGTTCAAACACCTGACAAATCCCCATTAAGCATCCAACTGTATGTTTAGTTCCATTTCAAAGCTGTTTTAGAATGTAAACAGAATGTATTTAAACATTTGACTTTTTTTTTATATTTCCATATGTATTAGGAATTGAACTATTTTGTCACAATTCAATTCTTGTCTCGATACATGGGCCACGATTCCAATATGTTTTCTTCAATAAAGCGTGGCATTTTAATAAATAACAACATTACTGCTTTAATGTGGTCTTCAGGAGTTGATTAGAATAACGTATAAAAATGTGATTTTTCAGACAAAATTTCACCCAATTAGAAAAGAACAACAACAGGTGTTATTTACGTCCAGACTGAGAAGATACAATAGAATCAACCCTTTCTTAACTGCACAAACATGACAAAACAGAGCTACATTTTTTTAGTACACAAAACTATTTAGTTTTGATTTGCTTCATTCCTGTTCTGACTCTGACAATAATAAAAACATGTCTCAAAGTTTCTGACTGTCCAGGTTTATATTTATATTTGAATCACATTTTTATCATGTTTGTAGCAATAAGTCAAATAAAGTAGCATTAGTTTATCCAGAGGTACCACCATAAACACCATTAAATGTGAAGAAATGTACCAGTATCACATTAGTGATCACTACAAGTCCCACCTAAAGTAAGTCACTATAGTTTTACTAAACATAGTAGTAACTCTCTCTTTAGCCACAACCTGCTGTACCAAGTACCAAGTACCACTACAACTACCATGAAGAACCACTGAGAAGATCACAAAAAGTACCATGAAGTGCCACCATTTTGACCTATTATTAGAAAGTGTTACCAAAACCTTGTACATTTTTCAGAAGGCCATGGCTTTTTGGCTCAAGTGCACAACACAACACTCGAAACGACACTGTCCCAAAATAAAATGCTAGTGGCTTTACTAATACTTTACACAAATGTCATTCCAGTACTAAAGCAGAATTCAACTGGAACTAGACCAGATGAAATCCCAGAATCAAAACCAGGTTTACAGAACTGAACCAGGTCTAAAACAGTTTTCACTCACAATTAAAGCAGTCGACTAAAGAAGAGTAAATATATGTTGGAATATTTGGAAGCTTATATTTAATAGGCCTACTTTAAACTCAGACTGTGTCTTATATTAATGGAACACACAGTCTCAAATGTCATGTCTACAAATGAGCTTTCTGCACTTTAGGCCTGATTAAATGAGGTTTGTAATAAGACAATTACAGTAGAAGAGCTTTTGTAATGCTACATTGACAATATTTGCTGTGATAATGAGCTCAAAGTGCGTGTTTTGTGCCTTTGGCCCGTGGATATGGTCACAGTAGTGTCTGTTTTAGGCTCTGTCTAGTTGTGTCAGGAGCGTGTTAGCAGCTGCAGCTGTAGCTCTAATGAAGCACAAAAACACACATTTCTTGAAGTAAACTTACAGAAAACATGACCTCTAGACTTTGACAAAAGGACACAGTGCTAGTGCTTGGTTTGACTCGCATAAAACGGTCTAAACTCATAAGATGTTAGCTGAACAGGGAAAGTCATAAAAGCTCACGTTTTTTCTTCACAAACGTCTCGTAGTTTGAGTCAGGGGCTGGTCAGTCGGTGTCTGAGTGAAAATGCCCAAAAGTTGTGTCTTCTTTCCGTAGAAACCGTCGAGTGAAGCTCACAAATGCAGAGTTTTGCTCGCAGCGTGGGTTTGCAAAGTTTGCAATGACCAGCGTCACTTAAAAACAAGCGCTAAGGTAACAGCGCACGTGCGTGCTGACGTCATGACGCGCGTGGCTTTGGCCGCGAGGAAATCATAGATTTAGAAAAGAAATGCGAGTTTATTATTTCATGTACAGACCTATGTATTTTTATAGGATTTTAATAACAATATGTTTGTAAAATTATAATAAAAAAGTGCAATAAATGTATTTGAGTAAACGTCTAAAACTACAGTGGCAGAATATTCTATTTAAACCTAGAATAGTTCGGGTCCAGGTCTAAATCAGATTTAGGGCGGACATTGGCCTTAGGTTTGGTGTAAAACGTTTGAGAAGCTCTGGGCTAATGTCCTGCAATATTTGAATCAGCTTAAGTTCTAATTTAAACCAGTGTTTGGATTATTTTAATCATTATTCATTCTTTCATTTAGACTATTTTGTTTAGTGGCAATGGTCATAGGCTACACCATCTTGTATTTTGGAGTTACCATTACAATTAAGGCTAGGCCTACATCTTTTATTCAATAAGCTACATCCAAATTCATAATCACTTGAATGTTAACTTTATAAGGAATTCAAAGTTTTAGTGCCTCCGTCTTTAGAGTCTGCACAAAGAAAACTCTAGAAAATGTGAAAACATTTTTGAGAACAGATATTTTGGACTTCAGTCTATATATTTCTGCTTCACTTGACACTATTTGTGCTGCTGCTGATGGTGAGTCTGTTTGATTTATTATGGCCTGTCCTTAAACGTTCTAGAGTCAAAGATGGCTCAGTCTGAGGTTTATTACAAGTGTTTTAACTACAACGTTACATTCATGTGCAAATGTCTCTGTAAATGTCATGTTGAAATAGTCATTCAAATCAGCGCTGTGGTGGAGAGAAGACATTTTAGATCCATTTTGTGTTTTAATAAGAACAACATACAGTATAAATCACTGAAGCACATATGTCATCATTTATTCTAAACACATGAGAACAAACACACCAGGTCCTCTTTTAACTAGAATGTTGAATAAATATGATTTATCTGACTATTGCACTTGTAAAATGCATGTGTAACAGTAAACATGCTTCTTCTTTCATCTCATAAGTTCACAGGCTTATTTCTGCTTCATTTGTGCACATAAACAGTTCCAGACTTGAACCACCAGAGAGCGCCAAAAGTCACTTAGAGAAAGGTTGTAATCACAGGACATCCCAGCATTCTACAGGTCAAGAGGATTTAATGTCTCCTAATCATGAGGGCACAGTGGAAGAGAGACAAGGTCAAGTCAAGGACTAAAACAGCACGACTAAACATGGACTAAACATGGACTAAACATGGACTAAACATGGACTAAAGCAGGACTAAACATGGACTAAAGCAGGACTAAACATGGACTAAAGCAGGACTAAACATGGACTAAAGCAGGACTAAACATGGACTAAAGCAGGACTAAGCATGGACTAAAGCAGACTAACGTGTGCTAAAACAAGACTAAAGTAAGACTAAAACAGCACTATACATGGACTAAAGCCGGACAAAAACAGGACTAAACATGAACTAAACGTGGACTAAACGTGGACTAAACATGGACTAAACGTGGACTAAACATGGACTAAACATGGACTAAACATGGACTAAACATGGACTAAAGCAGGACTAAACATGGACTAAAGCAGGACTAAACATGGACTAAAGCAGGATTAACCAAGGACTATACATGGACTAAAGCAGGACTAAACGCACTGAGACTAAAGCAGGACAAAACATGGACTAAAGCAGGACTAAACATGGACTAAAGCAGGACTAACATGACTAAAGGACTAAAAGACTAAAGCAGGACTAAACGTGCAGGACTAAAAGCAGGACTAAACATGGACTAAAGAGGACTAAAAAACAGACTAAAGTAGACTAACAGCCATGGAACAAAAAACAGGACTAAACATGAACATGGATTATAGCAGGACTGAAACAGGACTAAACCTGGACCAGAAGATGGACTAAACATGCACAATGCCAAAACTAAAGCAGGAAGTGAACTAAATGTGGACTGCAGCAGGACTAAACATGGACTGTAAATTGTGCCGATTACTATGACCCAACAAACCCATTATTCATCAAATTAAATGTGTTCAAATGACATGATCTTGTAGATCTGCAACAGTCATGTATAAGGCTCATAATCACAAGCTCCCGGACTGTCTCCAGGGGAGATTCAAACTCAGAGAAACTACATAGAATCTAAGAGGAACAGGTTTATATTATAAACAGAAAGTTAGGACAAATACCAAAAGTAGATGAACCTCAGTGAGAGGAGTAAACCTTTGGAATAGTCAGGATGACTCATTAAAACATCCACTTCACTAAAGGCATTTAAGAAAAGATTTAAAATGAATATAATAGCCAGTTATAAACAATTAGAAACAGCACATACAGTTCAATCTAAATATTAACGTTACTTTTGACCGTCCTGTCTCCATAAGAAATGGAAAAATATCAATAATTATTTGAAGATTACCAGTAAAAACATTCTTAAAATACCAAGATCAGCTTTTAGCAAGTAGATGTTGTGTATTTGTGTCTCTATCTTGTTGCTTCTTGACTGTAAAAATGGCCACATATTTGGTATCCTTATTTGTTTCCTGTGTAAATGTGTGTAAACAGGGTTTTGGGCTTCTATAAGTGTTACACTTCAGCCTAAAGCCTTTCAGTCATTTCTTTTTTAAATCAAAATATGTTTATTGTTTTCAAGTATAATTGAATATACAGTAACAGGTAGGAAATTAACAGGTTACAATTATGTCAAACAAACAAAAAAAACATATATATAGATGTATATACAAAATATATATATTTATTGATAGACAAAAACAAAACAAAATAAACAAAAACAGAAACAAAAAAAAACCCACCCAACAGCAAATAAAAAGAAAGAAAACCCGTCACTGCAGCATTAGGACATTATTACCAGGAGCCAAATTCACACACAAACAACAACAATAGTATCATAGAGCTGGAAACATCTGGAGAAAACGACCCCATGTAGTTTCAAATTTATTGGTAGACTGCTTCAGTGAATCCCTTATTTTTTCAAGTTTTAGGCAGGACATAACATCACGTAACCATTGCGCATGGGAAGGAGGAGTGGGGTCTTTCCATTTGAGCAGGATGGCACGACGTGCCAAAAGTAAAGCAAACGCTATAGAATGTTTCTTTACAGCACTAAGATGAACATGGTCCTCCACAACCCCAAAAATGGCTGATACTGGATTGGTTCTAGTCTAAGAGTAAATACTTGAGACAGTGTGTTAAAAACGTCTGTCCAGTAACTTTTCAATTGAGGGCATGACCAAAACATGTGGCCAAGTGAAGCATCAGTTAGGTTACATCTGGTGCACAATGGACTGACTTCAGGATACATGGAGGAAAGCCTAGCCTTGGAAATATGCGCTCGATGTACAACTTTAAATTGGATTAGTCGGTGTCGAGCACAGAATGAAGAAGAATACACCAGTTTGAGTGCAAAGGACCATGACCCATCAGCTAATGTAATTCCCAGGTCCTCCTCCCAAGCATTTTTAAATTTGTCCGCCGGTGGACTTTTAAGATCAAGCATGATATTGTAAAGCTTAGAGATTAGACCTTTAGATGGTTTAGATGACAGTATTTCATCCAGTGTAGTGGTTTGTGTAGCAGTTGCTGTATTGGCCAATTGTGATTGTAGAAAGTGCCGTATCTGAAGATGTCGAGTGTGTTCTTGTGTGTTTGGACATTTTTAAAGGACGCTGAAGTATTAACTCAGCGAAAGTGGGGAGACGCGCTTCTGCAGCGTCTTCCTCATTTCCACTGCTCCAAGTCGGTGACGCGCTGCGGCCCGCCCTTTTTGCCATATAAGGAAGTATGCATTATTCATTTTTATGTAAATAACCGTTCGTAGCTGGAGTTTGGTGAATTTGGCGTAAAGGCTGTTAGGAAGGAATTGGCTCGTTACGAACCCGTCGTGAATCACACGTAGAGTTTTCGCAGCAGCTTCTTAAAGTGGAAGTAACGCACAGATTTTACGAAGACTTTTATGAATGAGGCCCGTTGTTTTCAATGATTAATAAACTAAAGATGAAACAAATTACGATTAATAAATCCGTGACCCGGCAGTACAACAACCTTGTTGTCGGAGGAACTGAAGGTTGAGAGATGGATGTTTGGGGAAAGTTGGGACAGAATGAGACAGAATGTCTGTTTGGATGATTGGGCTTTATCACCGTAAATGGTAAATCTTCGGCTGTTTCATAAGAATGGTGTGGATGTGATTTTGATAAACGAACTCAACATGACGAGGAGCCACTTTTACGCCGCAGCACTAGTAAGCTAATTCAACAAAATGAAAACACAAGAATCGCTCATTTCATGAATGAAGTAAAAGGTTGTTGCCATAACTATCTGTCGCCATTTCCAGGAAAGTTTGTAAAAACAAGAAAACTACAGACATCGAATATGTCTGTGTGAATAGGTTATCTGTAAAAAAAAAAAAATGCAGACGCCGTGGAGTCATTTAAAGTTTACACACGTCCCTAGGCAAATATATGCTGAGCAAATAGGACTATAGTCAGGACAGTGAAGACTCATTTCCACCTGAAAGATATGCTAACAAGAGATCTGTAAATACTGATGTATAATCCCTTTAAATAATACGTTCTCATCCATTGCCCTAACGTCAAAAATAACTTAAAAATAATGTCATTGCTTCGTACTGCACAGAAACAATTGCTGACACACGTGTATGCTCTATATTTGTGACTGGTAATTTATTATTATTACCAAAAAGCAGTGACTAGTTGAAGCAAAAAAAGTCCCCACCTACCGTGAAGCGTCACTCGAAATGAACACAATATAACTGACTGAAGCATCAGGCCAATATTATCTTTTTTATTTTTATTTTTTTTCAGATAGTGAATGCTGAGAATTTGAACTGGTCAGAAAAGCTCCTGCAGAAGTTGTCCATCCCAAACATCCTCAGTAATGACGTGCCCCAGCCTCCTCCTGACTACTACACCTGTCAGTTCAGAGCCAACAAACTACACAGGTAATACACCTCTATACATTCTGTTTACTTTATTACACTACACTATAACTACTGTGGTTTGTTCAGGTTTCTGGGCAGCAATGAGAGAGACAACTTTTTTACGCCCACGCAACGCCACCAAGTTGTAAGTGTCTTTTCAATACTGACAAAACAGAATCTCAAAATGTGTAAGTTTGTTTGAACCATGAGAGAGAAACTTAATATGTGATGTAGCACATTCGTATAATGCATTACATAAAGCAAAAAGCATTTCAGATTGAGTCGAGAAGACTAAACGAAAGAGACACGCAGAGTTTGGAGGAATAGTGGAGGGAGAGAGTGAGGAGACCAGTCTTGAGGACTAAAGGAGAGAGTGAGGAGACCAGTCTGGAGGACTAAAGGAGAGAGTGAGACCAGTCTGGAGGACTAAAGGAGAGAGTGAGGAAGGAGATATGAGGAGCTGTTTGATAGATCTGCAGCAGATGTTTGTGAAATAATCAAGGCAGAACACTTTCAAGTCAGAATACCACACATGTTTGACATGAAAGCAGCAAATACATTTGCCCTGTTTTGTACAAAATTTGCCAAAGAATGATTCAAAACAGTTATATAAACAAAAAGTTATTCTTCAGTTCCTTTTCAACTCACATTTCTACTGATCACTCCAGTGTCAGTGGACTTTTTTTTTGTAGAGGGCTATTCAAGGGCCAGCTCCAGCCATCTAACTATTTAAATATGTATTTATTTTATGTATTTATTGTATTCAGATAAGTTAACCCAGTGGTTTTCAACCTTAAATGGTAAATGGTCTATTTATATAGCGCTTTTCTACCTTTCCAGGCACTCAAAGCGCTTTACAATCTAGCATCCACTCACCCAGTGTACACAGACACTGAGGCAATGTGGGTTAAGTGTCTTGCCCAAGGACACAACGACAATCTACTCTGTCGTCCCACTGTGGCACCTGGTGTTCTAACGGTCTCCCATCCAAGTACTAACCAGGCCCTTTCTTGCTTAGCTTCTGAGATCTGACGGGATCAGGCTTTGACAAGCAGGTATGGCCAACCTTAGGTAGGTCGCGGGAGGGTTTTTTTTTTTTCCGGGGGGGGGAGTTGCCACTTGAATAAGCTTTTAAGTCCTGCTTTTTGGTATCTGACTCTGCTTTAGTACTAGGTTTAGTCCCAGTGTGTCCAGAATAATCACAATCCACAGTGTGACCAGACTCTTCCTCCTGCAGCTGTACGAGATCCTGTCCAGGACGCCTTATGGGTCAGTGAAGAGAGGTCAGGTGGGCATCAACAGACTCATCAACGACAGCGTGTTTTCAGCGGCCTTCCCACTCCACCAGGTCAGCACACACACACATTAGATTTAGTTACAATTCTGATCAACTTTCATACTTGTTAGCAAGATTGTAATATTAACCCTGAATATTTGAAAAAAAAACCACACAACATGTCTACGTTTATAGGTCGTTTTAGAAGTTAGAATTGCACCTGTGTGTTTCTGTTAATTATCCATATTTGTCATATTTTACCTGGGTAAAGCAGACTAATTTAGAGTGTGTTTAATAGGACAATATGAAAAGCTTCCTCTTGTCCTCCATCTGACCTTATGACATGATCAGTGTTGGGTGTAATTATGTTACAAATGCTCAGTTATGGCAATTAGATTATAATTTGGAGTAACTAATTGCTGGTCATCACATTCTAGAAATCATGTCAGTTTTCCTATTATTAACGTTGGACTTACAGATGAAATATTTCAAAATATTTCACAAATTTAAAAAGTGATGATTTCTGAGTTGACTGGACTCATTAAACATTTGCATTACAAAAGTAAACTTCATTTAAACAATAATTCTTGTAGCTGCGCCCAATCTGATAGAAAGACCATTGACCTGTAGAATGTTGTGATGTCATCTGAAACCCAGCAGTAGTCTGTTGGAAAATCAAAAATGTTTCACATGTTCCTAGAAAAAACATCACCTAATTAGACATAACATACTTATCTAAATCTAAGTGTGTTGTGTTCCCAGGGCAGTGTGGAGCCCCCCTCTGGACACCTGTCCCAGCTCCCGACTCTGAGGCAGATCCTCTTCTCTCACTGGGCGGCCTGGAGCTGCTGGGCCAAGTATCAGCCTCTGGACCACATCAGGGAGTACTTTGGAGAGAAGATCGCTCTGTACTTCGCCTGGCTGGGTATGAAAGGTCTCACTGTGTGGAGTCTAAAACTTCAGAGACTGAAGAGAACTAAAGCTCCAGTTCTACATGCCTTTGTTTCTATGGCTTCTATGCTGTAGAAATGTTTCTTAAACTACACTGACTGGATAAATAACCCATAACAAATTTACCTTTAATTTACTATTTTGTGTAATTTTAGAAAACATGTTATTTCTTTTGAATGCTGCCCATTTACCTTGATGTGAGTGAAACCACAGCTTTACCTTTCGACTCACCTCCTCTTCACAACAGTCGTTCTATAAAGTTACTGCTGACGCTGCATTGATCTATCTGTCAGTCTTGCTTTCCTATACTTCCCTCGCTCATGAACAAAGCTCTAAGTTACTTGAAATCCAAGGATTCTCTACCACCCGGTGAAGGCAATGCACCGTGTTCCTGTTGAGAAGCATGGCTTTGGATTTTATCGGCAGCAAACTGTGCCAGAGCATGTTGCAAGTCCTGACTCGATGAACTCATCAGGACAAAATCATCTGCAAACAATAGAGATTGCTAGGGATGCACCGATACCACTTTTTATGATTCCGATCGGATACTTTATTTTCTTGTACTTGTCGATACCGAGTACCGATACCGATACCAGGCATTATTTTTCTTAGAGGTCATGAAACTGTTGTAAATCTCATTATTGGTTATTTTGAGGGAACATCACAACGTTCTCCATTTCCATACTTTGAACAGATGGAGATCAGCTAAAATTATTTTTGCTTTAAGTCATTTTTTGCTGTAATAAAGAAAAGAAATGGCTCTAGTTATTAACAGAAATTGCCACATTGTATGCTTGTCCTTTAAGCAGAAAGCCTTAAAAGCCCTGGATAAGATTTTCAAAAAAGCGTGCCCTGTAACCACTAGTTACACACTAAGGTTATTATTTGTTAGACAGTTGTAAATCTCTCCAAAATGCATTAGAATAAAATATTCACTATTTATTTAGAAGCGCAGTGTGACTTCTGCTGCGTCTCCTTTCTCATCTGCGCTCCTCTGCAGCGCTTAGCATTAGCCCCTTTAGCACAACAGTGAGTTTTCCTTCTGTCACCACGGCCACACTTTGGCCAATATGGATATGCTGTATCTCTTTTGAAAGCTTACATTCTGCACTGTTCTGTCGCTAGATTTGTTTATCAATTGCAATAAGTCACAATGCAAGCACAAGCAAAGAAGCGCCAGCAACGCTTAGCCACTTTATTAGCCACTACATATCATAAACAGCGAGTTTTCCTTCTGTCACCACGGCCACGCTTTGGACAAAATGGACATGCTATACCTCTTTTGAAAGCTTACATTCTGCACTGTTCTGTCGCTAGATTTGTTTCTCAATTGCAAAAAGTCATAATGCGTGCACAAGCATAGAAGCACGAGCTACGTTAGTCGCTACATGTCATAAACTAGCCTACGGCACAGTGGAGTGATATCTGCAACTGACAACATTTAGAAGATAAAATGTTTTCTTTCTTCATGTGTCACATCTGATATTTGGTGATTTAGTCTGTTTGAGAGTTGACTTTAGGCTCATGTGAGATAATATGAACTGTTCATGCAGAGTCACTGCTGTAGCTGAGAGGCTGCAAGTCAAAAAATACTCCACACACAGCTAAGTGGTATCGGTGCCTGGTATCGGGACCAATTTTACAAGTACGAGGACGAGTACGAGTACTAGGCACTGGTATCGACCCGATACTGGTATCGGTATCGGTGCATCCCT